>JAGFZM010002158.1:475835-545525 GCA_017657215.1 Limnothrissa miodon | reverse complement strand
CTCTATCTCTCAGGAGTGGGCATGTGAGAAGCTGCCTTGAGAAAAGTTCAGCACAGAGCTCCTCTATGATAATGGCTAAACTTTGTACTCTTACAGTACATTTCTCAGACAAAGGGCCAGCAGTGTCATCAAGAGTTCAGTGTAGAACAGTTCCATTCTGTTCCTGTAGTTCCCCCAAGGATTCTGGAGGCACAGAAAGAGTGTTCTGGAACCCACCTGCTGTTTGGATCTCTTCTCCTCTTCTGGGCTCATACTGTGGTCGCTTAACTCAGAGTCGTCACCTCGACTGATCTGGAGGGTGGGATCCTGGTTCTGGACACACACACACAAAAAAAAACAAACACTTTCACTGCACTAGCACAGCAGGAAATGCATCTGTTTCCTCCCCTGTTCACCCCAGCTACTCTCCATCTTTTATGGCCCATATGGTGCACTCAGTGTGTGGGTGGCACCATCATCAGGTAAAAAGAGACACATAAGGGAGTGGGGGAGGCGTTGGTGGGGGGGAGGGTTTTTGGTGTTGATGTTGCAGTAGCAACTCACCTCCAGGTCGCTGGAGTCCAGCAGGGATACCTGGTGGACTTCAAAGGGGTTGTCGTGGGTGACCTGGGTCGAACGAGGCTCCAGGTAAGCGTCCTCCAGGTGTGCATCCAAGGCTGTGGCCCGCAGCGCAGCCGTCAGCACCTCTACTTGTGCTGCATGCGCACACACACACACACACACACACACACACACGCACACACTAAGTAACTTTGTTAATTTCTGCAACTTCATTTCCGCACATTTGATTAGAAGAGAACAGAAACTTTTTTCTGGGAAAGAACAGCAGAAAAGAAAAAAAAACAAAAAAAACAGAGGGAGCTTGTGAACATGGAAAAACTCATGACCTGGGATAGGGCTACAGTGGCCACACGCCAGAGAAACAACCTTCCATGCAAGTGACTGCTGCCTCTTCCCAGGAAGTCAAATAAAGCAGGAATAGCTCCCTTTCACGGACATAGACCATCAGAGGACGAAACCGGCTGCTAAATATGAAAGGTAACACCGAAATAAAGAACTCCTGCTGGTGATTTTTTTTTCTAACTTCATGTAATGGGACTAAAGGCAATTTCCAAATGTGCGTCATGACACAAAGGACCTTTCAAAAATTGGCCCCCTAATTTTTCCATTCCTCTAGAAACACACTTCCTTGAGTCACAGGAAACAACACCAAAACAAATGGTATTTGAAGGGTGGGGTGCGTGTTAAAAGCAATCAGATCATTTCAGGATCCCATCTCTTAGCACACAAAGGTCCCCATCTCTAAGCATACAAAATCGTAGGAAGGAAGTTGGGTAAAATATATATATAAACAAACATACTAACTAACAAAACAAAACAAATAATGCAACTGTAACTGACACTTAATGCACGGAGTCAAAGGAAGAGAGACGAGCAGGCCAGGGACAACGAGAGTGAGAGAGAGCCCAGCAGCTCCTCTAGTTGTCTGCCCCGCCGTGTTCCATCTCATTAGATCTGTAACGCAGCCGAGCAGCACTGGCGTCCAGCACAATGCCTGTGACCTCGTGCCGCTTTCCCCTCCACTCCCAAAGAAAGGCCCACTGTTTCGCCCCTGGACAAACGTGTAAACACGGGCCAATGTCTCCCCCGAGCACGGAGAGACGGAGATGGAAACCGAGTCACAGACACGGAGCCCTGAATAAAGCACTTATGCTGCCAGACACGCACACAGACACATACACACACACACACACACACACACACACACAAAACACACACAGCTTCGGAGAAAAAGACATCAGCAGGGGAGAGAGAAGACAAAGTGACCGAAACAAGACAGAGGGACGTCACGGTGGTTACGGTTTGCGGTCGGTTACAAAACGGTCCTGAGGCTCTGGAATGGAAAACTAACCAGCCAAGGCCCAAGAGTCTTTTCCCCTGCCGATCCTTCTTTAAAGGCAGCCTATTATGGCGCAACACAACAGACTGCACATTACACATGGAGAGTTCTGCTAGATTAGTTTGGTCATTACATTGCATCATTTTACATACAATAACATAACATAACATTTTACTCCTAATTTATTCCAGGATAGCTTAGAATTGCCACCACCAGCCAACATTTGTCTAAAAAATATTATTATATAATAATCGGTTCTTGATATGCGAAGTCATGTAATTTTCAAAATATTTCCCAATTCATGTCATGGATTTGAAAAAAAAAAAATTGTGGACTAGGCTAATAAAATTGTAACGCTGCATGAGAATCATCATAATAGTATGACACTGCATAAGAAACGTGTGAAATTTTCAATTAAGACAAATCAGTACTTATATAAATATTACTCCATTTGTGAATTTCTTAGAAATTAAATTTTTTTGGTGTGACTACAGTGACTCGGGCAACATAAACAAGGATAGACATTCCACCAAATTTCCCTTAACCGTTTTTTGTTTTAATTATATTTAACCATTTCTAATATAAAAAAAAAAAAAAATATATATATATATATATATATTTGTAGTACAACTAGGTGAGGTGGTATGGAATGACCTGTCTGAGTCTCAACAGGTAGGGCAAATGACTGGTTTCATGACTCACAATGGCAGCTGCAGTCAAGTGTGATAATGCGAACACGCCCTCCTGTTTCCTCAGAACTGTGTCGCAATATGAAGTCAGGTATGCCCCAAGCCAACCATAATCTCCGCCCCCCACTCCGCCCCTTTCACTGCTTTTGGATGGCTGGTCTCATGCCAAAAATATCCAGTCACTTCAGGCTAGCCACTGAGCCTCTGAGCCCCTTGGGACCAACATCCCCGCCCCCCACCACCACCACAAACACACAGGGGAATCTGCTTATGACCAGCAAGCTCAGCCAAGAGGAACCCAACAACTTCCCCCTCACCATTGTTCCGTGAATACATTCTGCAACCAAGTTTGTGTTGCAGTTACCACAACAGCAAGCACTTAGCTGAGGCTGCAAGTTACCGAGTTAAAGGGACAAGGACAATTAAAGCAACACATTCCCTGCGACTTGCCATCCTCAGCAGTAAGGGGAGCAAGTTTTTTTTAAGGTGGCCTGGGATGCAGGCGCTTCTCGAGATCACTACCGGTAAGCTCGCTCTCAATATGCTCAACGAATCAACTTGAATGAGAAAAAAAAGGGGAAGTATTGATGGACAGCATGGTCCTGTGTGTAACACAACAATGTAGAAATTCTGATGAGGCAAAACTCGACTTCCTATGCAGCGAGTTTGCTGACCATGAATGTGCTCTGAAACTCCAGAGCAAAAATTCTTATTGGCATTTTCTCTATTTGTTTGTTCGTGAATGCATGTTCTACATTAAGAAACAAAACTGTTTTTTTCTGCCGACTGCATCGCTACAACATGAAGCAGCTTACCCTTCACGTCTGGGTCATCTATGTGAGGCTCCAGGTTCTCAATCAGCTCCTCCAGCTGTTTCCTGCCCAGGGCTGGGGCGGCCATGTTGGCCCCCGTGACGGGCTTTGCACTGCTGTGGGACAAGTTTGGGCGGCGGCATCCTCCTCCTCCCTCCTCTTCGTCCTCCTTCTGCAACTCCAGGTCCAGGTCGATATTCGGGATGGGGGTCCTCCAGTAGTGGAAGGAGTTGAAGAGTTCCTGCTCAGGGATGTCCTCTCCCCCCGAAACCGGCGAGCCTGCTGGTGAGGAGTCGCTGTTGCAGTCTTCAGCGGAGATAGACGAGGGGGGTGCCTCGTCTTCCGGATTGTTCAGTGGTGTGTTTACAGGGTCCTCTACCGTGGGCCTTTGTGCCGAGTTTGGGGGTTCTTGTTGCTGTTCTGCAACGGGTTCTTCGGGCGGGTTGGGAGCTTCTTCTTTCGGAGGGCCTGGGTCAGGTTCCGAGGCGTTGTGCAAGGGTTCCATTTCACCCAGCATACACCTGGAGTTGGTGTCGCCAAGGCAACATGACATGTCGGTGTTAAGAGCTTCTGCGGCTTGCTCCCCTCCTCCCTCTTCGGCAACGTCCATGTTGCCCTCCTCCTCCATCCGACATGGACTTGCTACATCACCCTGAGTGTGAGAGGAATTCTGGGAAGTGGAGTCCGGAGAGACTTCAGAGGTCACATTATCGTTCTGTTCCACGTGAACAGAGGAATCCTCTGGCCTCTTCTCTGTAGCAGCAGTGAGAGAATCTTGTGCAGCATTCGTGTCCGAATTTGATGTCTTCTCAGCACTAAAAACACATACATAACACAAACAATGAACAATTAAAAAAAAAAAATTACATACATAGGCAAAGACACTGATTGGGAGTTAAACAATCTGATCAAGTACTGTGTCAGAATTACCTGCTACATATTAGGGACAAGGAAGTACAGAGTACCAGGGGGTCCAAGACGTACCTGTTTTTCTGTGGGGATTCAGTGGTCCACTCGCCATCCTCCCCTCCCTCTTTGAAGTACTGGCCCACATTAGAGGAAGGGCTCGCAAACGTGGAGATGAACTGACCCAGAGACTGAAATGCAGCTTGTCGCACCTGAGGAAAAACGGAGCATAAATCCATGAGCTTCAACACACAGAGTACTGAGGAGAAGTAGTTCACCCTACAAATCCTTGCCCACAGCACGACGAGAGGCACATACGCCTATACGACACTTACAAGGCACAAAGACGCTAATTTGTGCATATATGTAAAGAGGAGTTTGTAAACCTCCCAGGAATCTGGACTGAAATCAGGCATGTAAGGCTCAATATCTGTGCCTCAGAACTGTAACCGACAGTGTGTGAAGTGTGGTGAAGACTCTTTTCAGCTTTTGACCTTACAGCCAACCTGTTGTACACCCGTGTGTTGTGACCCATTTTTCTATAGCAAGTCTCACACATGACAATTAGGCGTCCGCTGATGGAAGCGCATCGATGGCGGGGGGAAGAAGAGGCCAAGAGGGAGCGGGACGCTTACCCAGCGAGAGGGGTCGCTGATGAGGTTGATGAAGAGTGTTGAGAGTTTGGTCCGGCGCAGCTCGGGCGACGTGGCAGAGGAAACGCTCATGAAGCACTCGGCGCAGGCTTTCCGCACCCCCCACACGTTGTCGGAGCAGAGCTGGAAAAAACGAGGCAGCTGCACAGGAAAAGAGTGCAATGCAGGAAAGGAAAGATAAAAAAATAAATAAATAAATAAAGAGAGAGAGAGAGGAAAGAGACTTAAAAGCAATGTTCTGCCCGAGTTCACAGGTAGAGGGCAACACAGAATGTCAGAGCACTTCACTGACAAAAAAAAAAAAATGGTCAGAGTATTCAGAATTCCGTCATGTGTCGTAATATACTAAAAGCACGCAGCATGTGACAACCAACCAGTGGATCTAGTTCCAGACCAAAGACGACGTTTTAAAGATTTAGAGAAACAGATAAACAGTGAAGGTTGCGATCTAGTCATCTAGTCTTGTATTCAGAATGCTTTGTCTGAACAGGTCAATGGAGTTCTTTTACAGGAATCAAGATTAACTGATTCTAAATAAATGAATACGAAATAAATGAACAACTGATTTTTGTGCATTTGTAATTTAGCTTTTATCACATTGTTGACAAATTGCAGATTTACTTTAAACAAAGTTGTTTGTCATAATCCATTTTACTGAAAACATAATAAAATTTAACAGCAACTTTGTAAAGAGATTGAATACCATGTGCAAAATGGAGTCCTACCACACAAATTACTGTGTACATACCAACAGCTCTTCTGTTGCCTCCCCACCAACAACACTGCAAATGTCTCCAAAATTTGCTGCACAGACCTGTTGAGAGGGGGAAAAAAATGAAGACCCTAAGACTAAAGGCAACATCACTGAAACCAGAGAGACTGAGCAGAGCTTTGGAGGTCCACTGACCTTGCGCACGTGAAACATCCTGCAGTCACAGCACATCTCACAGAATCGTGGAAGGAACAGACGCTCGGTGATGTCCTTTCCCACCATGGGGGCCATCTTACAAATGATCTGCAGAGAGCACACACACAAACATGAAATAAGACAGACACACTGAACACAACATACTGGAGAAGCAATACACTGTCCACACTTTCCACAACTGCCAACGGATGGTAGTCATGCCTATGAATTCTCATGTGCCACTGCCACCTAATTGTCTTTGTAAGACCAAAATCAATTCTTTGCCCTGTTCATTTTCCCCACTTTAATGCGAACGTCCCATGACACAAAAGTCTTAACTTCTCCATAATGGATCTGAGATCAGTCACATAACATCACTTCTCCTGGGCCCCCTCAGGCACCAAAGCTGGTCATGTGACTCACCGCCATGGCCTCCGTCTTCACATCGTCGTTGCTGTCTGGGGCCGTGAGGTCCACTAGCACGGGGCAAACCATGTTCTCGATATCAACCCGGTCAATCAGTTCCTGCTCAAGCAGCACCAGAAGAGCTGCTTGGCTCGTCTTGCGCACCTGCAAAGGAACAAAACAAAACTCTTGTTGCCACAACAGAAAACATTATGAGCTAACAGAAAAATAAAAAAAAACTTCTCCACTCCAGGTTGTCTCAACAATAGCAATAGGTTTTAACTAGACTTTCACCGAAAGAGAACTTCTGATTACGAAAGAAAGTATAGGCTTTACTACACAAACATCCACACTGCAGTAAAATGGAAAACCACTGACTTGTGACTCCCAACTGCTTCCAGTTAATTTCTGGATGCCATCCGCTTACCTGGTTATTCGGATCTGCCAAGTATCTCACTACAATTGGCAGCAAGTACTTTGAGAAGGCATATGGAATGGAAGGTTTGTTCTCCTGACAGAAAATGGCAATGTGGGGGACTTGTTCCATGAGCTCTGCTCGAACAGTGGGCTCTGAAAGAGAGAGGGAGAAATATCAAAAGGTTCAATTTCAATGTCTGCCCTGCGGACTAAGCCCTGTGCCTTCACAGACTCACCAACGCTGTTTGCAAGGCTTTGAGTGCTCACCTTGCTGTTTGTGTAACTGGGGCATGATAATAAATTGTTCAATTAACAACACTGCAGTCATGTTGTTACGGAGCTTCTGTTTGCGTTGGTAAATGTAAATGGTTCCTTTTAACAAAGTCTGCATGTGATGGTGACATTAGCAAAGGGCTCAGAAAAGATGCAACGGAGCCCTCGTGCACTTTAGATTTTGACAGAGGGGTACCTGTAAACACTCGCAAACATAGTGTGAATATACACACATTTAATCTGAGTCAAGGGACAGACTGGGCCAATAACACATATATATATAAATGCAAAAAAGTAACTTATGACCATGCGGACCTTATGATCATGCGGAAAAAGAAAAAAAAGGAAAATTGTGACTGCTGGAAACACAAGGGTCAAGTTTCAGTGCAATAATGCTGAATGCACAAGACCAAACACTGGCCTACATGGCCTTATGCCAACTGGCTCACCACACCAGAGGTACAACCTTTAAGCCTTTTCAACTCTGTGCAGAATTCCAGCATCCACACCAAAGCAAGCATGTACAACAGACAGCATCCTCTTAGATCAATCTGCACACTCCACAGACAGAAGAGAGGGCATTTTAGTCTAAAAAGGCTTTCTATTTCAGTGCCACTTTCAGAGATTCCCCTGACAGGGGTATGGTGCACTTCGAAACTAAGCAGCATCCATTTTTTCGGTAATAATTCAAGGACATCTCTGTCCACATGAGATTATGCCAACAGTTCAGATGGGGCACGCCATAACAACATGTGCATGTCCCAATTAAGTATTGCATTACACAGGCAGAGCGACCTTTCCTTTTTTCACCCTTACACAAGGACGTGTATTCTAAATTACCCATGGCTGCTCCCCAAGAGACATTGTGAGGGGTTAGCTGGCTAGTGAACTAATCCGCAAAGCCTGGACTCGCAGATTTCACCTTTTGTGAAATGGCAGCCAGGTGCAAGTGCAATGACAAGCCAGTAACACCCTAGCATCAAACATTCATGGATACATGATGGACAGTGGGCAGAGCCAATCAACTTCTGCATTTCCCAGATAATGCCTAGCAGTGACAGAAAAAAAAAACATTCTACATGACTAAAAACAGGAGGGTGGTTATATTTACGATATAACAACAACCTAATAACCTGTGCACACCATAAATGACAATCACCTCTCACACTGACTATAGTGCACAATAAAGATTTTGACATAACCCAACGATAGTAAAAAAGAAAGGAAAAAATTAATGCCGCACATTATTAGTGCAATGCCTGACAATATTTCAACATTCAGTCAGTCATTATAGTCATCAATTAGCTCAACCCAGAACTTACCTGAATCGTCCGCAAGCTTGCTCACTCGCTCCAAAACAGCAATGCAATCCCGCTCGTCCTCGCTAACAGCTTTTAATGTGTCCAATAAACTTCTGGCCACCATCTGTCTATTAGGTATAAAATGCATAACTTGGGTGAGAAAACAAAAACAGTAATAATGCCAAAAACATCATCAATAAACCTGGAGATCAGCTTAACATGAAGTTATACATCAAAAACTACACCCTCTGTGTAGTGAAACCAAGTTTGTGTAGAAAAGGAAACACGAAATGCTAACACGAGTGTATATGGCAGAGTTTCAAATACCTGTTAAAAATGTTTTCACTTGCAACATATTTATCCAGTCTGCCCAGCGGTGTCAGCATCTCATCTTGCGATACAAAATCCAAGGCTGAAGGTATAATAATGACGTCAGACTCTGAGCTGTAGTCATCCACACCAACTATTAGAAACATTGAAAACACACTGGTATGAGCACAGCAACCCCTTCACCAACAAAGGCGAACAGTGAGGAAAAACAACAGGTGGGGATTTTCAGAGAGGCTACAAGAGTTCCTTAACAAAAACAAAGACCGACACCTGTGAAGTGTGAAAAAATCTTATATGAAAATGTCAAAAGGGTGTGCTGAGGTGTTCGCGACAGTCATTAGATCTGCGTTTAAATGATTGGATTTTTGGACATAAAAACAGTTTGACAGAGGTGTTACACTCTATTTACACATCCTGTGACAGTTCTAATGTAAAACTGAACGATAAACTGAGTATGACGAGCTCCCAAAATATCGACATAAGGAAAATGTAAAAGAAAGTTTTCTTCAAAACAATCGCAACCACCCCCCGAAAAGCTTTAGACAGCTTAATTATTGAGACAATGGTCGATAGCAAATATTCCACACCTCAAACAACGTTATGCTACCGCATTTCCTTTATCCTACATTGGCACCGGACGCCACATCATCTTATATAAATTGCTTGGATCATTGCAAGCGAAAGAACATATGCCTTCCGTACACAATGACAGTCACACTGGTGCAATAAACACCGATAACACAGACAAAAGAGCATAGTATAATATCAGATAAGTTAGCGAAGTGAGCTAACTCATTGCTAGCTAACTAAAAAGGGATTGCTACCTAGCCAAGAATAAACGATGAATTTAAGCTAAAACTCTTATTTGGAAAAGCGCATTTAGTTACTACCTAGTCAAGAAGTTATTTGGTTAGTTACCAGAATCATGATCTATTGCTAACTGTCAAATATTTAACAAAGTACCGGCTTGAGCTAGTGTTCTGCTCACCATGCCCCAATGCGCCGTGTTCTTTCGGAAAGCTCCTGCTTACTAGCTTGCCAGTATCAAGAAAAAGACCTTGCCGACGTTGACGGGGTCCCATGCTAGGTAGCTAACTAGCTTGTCCAACTGGGAGAGGGCTGTATTTGTATGCTAGCATGCAACGTCTGCTAACACTAGCAACAAAACTTATGTGTATGCGTTGTGTGTCATAGCGGCACCAGATTTCGATTAATCTCCTATCGGTATGGTTAGTTTAGTCTAACATCAAGTGAAGGACATGGAAAACGAGCGGGAGAATGACGGGTAAACGTTACATGAACTCAAGGCCTCACCCAAGAGTGCAAAAACAGACAGGCATCCACTAACGTTAGAAGCGTTACTGCTGGCCTCTACTACTAGCTGCCCCGGACTTCCACATTGATAAAACACAGGAGTAAACTTACATCCGTCTATCTCTTCTTGGGAATCTTCTTGGAGCAAAGATAAATCTGAAAACAAAGACACCCACAAGTAATCAGTCGCAACTATTCATTGTTTCGACTAGCTACCGCTTCAAACTGGTAGCTAATATAGTTCATAAACACGGAGTTTCAAGTCCGTTCTGGTCTGGCTTCTGTTAACAGTATGTACGTACCCGCCATCTTGTCCTGGTCCTACATTTAAAGTGGTCTCTACAGATGAGGCAACAACTGGAAGAGGGAAAGAGCAGAGTTTACCTAGCAAGCTCGCATGACAGGCACGGAGATTTAAGTGTACAGTGGAAAAAAACTACACCACCTAGAGGATAGCGTAGTTAACAACACACGACACATTGAATTAGATGTTTTTTTTAAACAAATTTTTAGTATTTCTCCCATTTGAAAATAACTAAAGCGATTGTTTTAAAGTTGTGTATTATATGTGGATGTGTTATCATATACAGTCTATGGTTGAGACACGCCAAATGTACGCACTGAAAGATCATCTCTGGTTGACAGAAAAAGTCAGTTTTCCAAAAGGCATTAATGGATTTGATCAGTTTACTTGAATTATAACTATCAAAAAGTTAACCTGCTATAAAAAAAACGATATCCACTGAGATTTATCCACACGAAATTAATGGAGAACAGACATTTTTATTTTATGCCTCTTCAAAAAATTGAACTACCTGGGCCCTTTCGACGGTGACGTGCATATTGAGGCGCGCCGCCGAATCTGTACTCGTGTGCTCGTCCCCTGGCTTGGTGAAAGTCGGTGCGCTTTTAGTGAATATACATTCACTCACTCCGTCTCTGTGGCTCGGCAATCTGTAGCTACTACTTGACAGCAGACATGTCCAAATCGGAGCAGATCTTAATTCTCGATCCACCGACTGATCTTAAATTTAAAGGTACGATAACATTATCCTTATTACTTGTATGAACAGTTTTTGGCAGTGGATTAGCTGGTTAGCTAACTTGAAGCTAGCTAACAACTTCTCACAGCTAGCCAGCTCGCTAACTAGTAGCTAGCAATACACCGGAGAGATAATATTACAACCCCGATAGCCACCTGTCAGTGGCCGCCGCCATTTTGCGAGAAGGAGCGGGGATTTTAAGGCCTTAAGCTAGCGTGTCAAAATACTGTGTTCAATATTCGCGGTAGCAGCCTAGTTCTTTCTAGACACTTGACTGTCTGACTGTTCAGGAGGACGATAACATCACATATTGTCCTTGTCAAACTGACGATTGAGCCGATGCACTAACGTTAGCTAAGTTAGTCACCCAGTCTTTGCAAGGTTAGCTAATCTTGTTGACCCCAGCTAGCTAAGTGTAGAGTGAACCACCTAACGTTTACGTTACAAGCTGGGAGGGTTGAAGCGAAGCGAAGCTTCAGCTAATTATGGAACTTGTTGGGTGCTTGGAAGTATACGTTGTTGCCTTACCTATTAAGGTGCCCAGCCTTCTTTTAGGCTTTGGTTGTGTAATATGACTAATATCTGAAAGGCAGTTGCTGGTATGCATTCAACGAAGTTTGTTATGCTCTGTGACTGAAATTGTCAATGGCAACCTGCCTGGTTTGCTATTGCTGCCACCTGGTAGATCTAAAGTGAGAACGTTAGCGGGCGCTAGGTAGCACAAGGTTGGAAATCTAAATTGAATGGAACTTGTCTTGCTAAGTTATAATTTGCCCAAAGTGAATGGTCATGCAAATCTGCCTAATGCAAGCAACTGTACACACTACTAACGTCGGATCACAAAAATGACTACTGGTACTGGAGTATGTGCATTTACAATTTTTATTCGAAATGGCTACAGAGCCGTGTCTGTTTTTTGGGGATTCTTGGTGGATGCCGGTCAACTAGGCTACTCACGTAAACGCGAGTATCAATGGTAACTTCCGCATCAATGACAAAACCTTCACGAAGTTTATATGAACCTAGCTATTTTTTTTCGCTTTTTCGCTAGCTGTTTTTTTAGCTGTTCTTTTAGACTTAGACTTCTTAATTGTTGTCACCGAGAACACCGTCTTTAGCAAACATTTGGAGATTGTTTTTTTTTCATGAGACATGAGGGCAAAGTGTTAACGCGATCTTAACCTTTGTCATCTGGCAGGTAGGGTAGGTTAACTTTAGCCATCACCTCATTGTCGACAGGTAGCATAAACGTTTGCTGAGATAACTAGTATCGATTAGAAAACAGTGGTAAGGTTTACCTTAGGTCACAACTGGAAAACTATAATGCTCCATAATCTTGAAATGACAACATTCGGCAGAGCTCTGTCAAAATATCAGGCAGAAATGTAGTTATTGACACTGTAATGTAATTTCTTGCTTCTCCAGTTGTGCAGTGTCCTGTCAGTGCTCTTTTTCTTTCTATGACTGATTGATTTGGGATACACGAGTGTGATATTATTTTGGAGTAACTAAAGTTAAGTTGAATCACCTGCTCTGTTCTTCAGGTAACTAAACAACCAGTGAATGTGTTAGGCTTTAAGTGTTAATGTAATCCTGTGACAAGGAGTGGTCATGTTGGTCATATGCTATGTGTAAGACAAAAAGTGGCTTGTGAGGTGCCCCGTGGACAACTTTCAAACCGCCCATATCCCTGTTGCACCAGAACTATGAGTCAACTTGTTTAAGAAAATGCTGGGTGTAGCACTAAATTGTGTGAATGGGGGTAAGGCGGCTGTGAATGAAGTGGCATTGCAACATACAACTGTTTAATATCTTTTGACTACAACTGAATACCAAAGGATATTGCTGTAAAGCAACTGCATGAAGTATGAATAAAATTAGTCCACCTTGTAAATATTATCAAACAATTTTTCAGAAAAAGCAGACATTGTGAAATGTTGTTAAACATTTTAGCCCAGTCACATAAAGTGTAGTGTAATGCCTTTTTAAATAATAATAATATATATTGGCAAGTTTGGGGGCAAAGTTTGAACCACTGTACACTGCAAACATTTTGTACTTTGAGCATAAGTTCTTTTTCCATTTCTGAAAGTAAAAGTCTGACTGAAAGTCATGACTAGGGTCAAAGCTAGGCAAGGTGGAATTCCTCTATCTCAATATTAAGTACACCTCTGTGATATATATATATATATATATATATATATATATATATATATATATATTTTTTTTTTTTTTTTTAATCATTCTAAATAAGGATAACAGGCCAGGCACAACCAAAGATACACAAATGGCAAATTATGAAGGAAAAAAACACTGCTACTGCTTTCTTAAAGCATGAATGTGAAATTGTTATGAATTTCACCAGCATGCCTTTTTGCCTGTACAGCAGTATCATTGGCTAGCTCTGTGACAGTTTGGTTTTATGCAAGCATAGTCAAAGTGCATGTTGCCCAGATGCAAACACTTACAGAGGTAGTCCATGGGTGCTTGGAGTTGCAGTGGCTGGTGATTCTACATGGTTGATCACAAATGTGGCCTAGCTGTGTATTTGGAACCAAAACGGGTCATAAACTCCAAAAAGAAGACCATAACTTTTGTCTCTGTGCTTGGCAGGTCCTTTCACAGATGTTGTGACCACAAACCTCAAGCTGAGGAACCCCTCAGACAGAAAAGTATGCTTCAAAGTGAAGACTACTGCACCACGGCGGTACTGTGTACGGCCAAACAGCGGTGTCATTGACCCAGGGGCCATAGTCACGGTCTCAGGTAAGATCCCTGCCCGCCACAATTGTCTGTCCGAAACCCTCAGGAGTCAGGACAACCTATTACATTTCAGAGCCATCAATTTTTAAATAAGTGATTGCCTAGCAGTCATATCTAATGGTCTCAATTGTAGCTGGCATTATACCACTTTGCACTATCTCTGTACTGCTGGTTCTGGCAGTCTGAATTGGACTGCCACTGCACTGTGTATGTGACTACATCTGTGTAGTTGCTGCGAATATAGTTGTATTAAAACCTGCCAACTGAAAATTGTTTGGTCCAAGAAGGGGTAGCTTTCTAAAGACACAACAGTTTAATGACTTAAGAGCATGCTGCATAAATAGTGACCCTGTCTTGGCTTGATACACTGTAACAAATATGGGAGGCGAGGCTGAAGTGGCAAAATAAAATTTATATATATATATATGGGCCGTTCTACCGAATTGGTGCAAATTCAGACTTCAAAACTTCTTCAAAAAAGTGGGATTTTTTTTCTGCAAGCTTTGTAGTCATTTAAATAATACAACATCTGAAGATCATTATTCTACTGATTGGACACTTTCCTACCGTGTTTTTATACAGTTTCAAAATGTTTTCTCTCTCCTAAAATTTGTCACTACCGAAATGCAACAACATTTTTATTTTATTATCGTTTTTTTATTATTTTGTATTCTTTTATTTTATTTTTAGATTATTAGGCTATTTTTATTTTTATCTTATTGTCCATATATTTATACTAGAACTGTTAAATTGCTATGCTTATATTTTTTTATTGCCCATATTTACATATGCACATGTTTGTTGCTGGTCACTAGACTTTTAACCTTGCACTGTTGCACTACTGGACTCATTTGCACTACTACCTTGACACACACCTCATACTGGACCACAGTACATTTATGCGCATCTCTACCCTTAGTTTTCATATTCTACTGTTCTTTTTAGTAATGTTGATCTAGTCATGTTGATTTGCTTCTTATCGTCCTGTGTACACTGTAGTATATGTTGTGTGTGTTTTTTTTTAAGCTGCTGGGACCTTGAATTTCCCCTTGGGGATCAATAAAGTATCTATCTATCTATCAATCTTTTGATATAAAAAAAAAAAAAAAAACATTTAATAGCTTTTTCTGAATTTCGTTTCATTAACTTTATGAATATATTTTTGTCTATTTTCCAAAGAAAGTTTCATGTTATATTGATTAAAACTATTACTTTATCAAAACTAAAAGGATGGTTCATCAAAATAATTCAATTTTGAAAACGATAATTCTCTGTAAATGCAATTCATGCACTGATTTCAAATTCAAGGAGTCATTAGTTAAAATGTTTATCTAACTAACTGAAATGATGACATTTTCTAATGACAGAACATATTTTATTTTTCTAGAACATTGTGGTAGTGACAGTAATGTTTTGGTAGTGACTAACATAGGAATGTCTATATTTTGTAAAACAAAAATATAGAATTGGTCAAAAATGGGGGGCCATTATATAGCCAAAACATCCAGCACAGAGTGGACCTAAAGCTACAGCACATAAAAGCACCTTGCATTGACACTGAAGAACTAGTGAATAGTTTAAACCTTAATGGGGTGCAAGATGCTTTCTCGGTTTTTATCTCTTGAGAAAAATATGACATAATGTGCTCTGTTTCAGAAACGGAAGCTTTATTTTGTGTTATAATAAACAAAATATTCAAAGGATGCAGAATATGGTTGTTAACGCTTTAGATTACAGCCCCTGAAGTGCTGTGTAAGAAGTAGATAAGAATTGCATAACAAAAAGTATTGATGGATAAATTATTGTAGAGTGCTTACTGCACAAGTATGCTTTAAAGCGCTCTGGGTAACACTTTTGATTACAGACTGAATTACTGTGTAAGATATTCTTACGTTTTCTTACCTACGTGTACCTTTTTCTTACCTACACTGTAACATTTTTGTGAGGACCATAAAATGAAGTACAACATTCACCACTGCCTTTTTTATAGGGCTACATTTAGAATACCAATTAGGTAGCCCAAGACTTAATTTACTAGCTATAGTGCAATAATCTTTAGGCTCCCATTTACATAGGCTCCCATAACACTCCGCTTATTGTATGGGTTTTAAAATAAAGTTGCACATTTACCCCTGCCTTTTGTAAATACTTCTAGTTACACTCCAAGTACACTCCAACCATTTGTAAATACACCATAACGAGGCAGTGTTGAATGTATGACTTTATTTTACGGCCCAAACATCACTGTTATATTGTAATTATAATTGTTTTTGTAGGCAGACTGCTATGGTTTGGTACCTAATCAGATCTCCGGTTGACCGTTAATAAATTGTTCTGTGACTTAGACTCATTTGTGCTTGGCCTGGAATCCTATTTGAATCATACATTTTGACCACAGTTATATAGCTAAATATGGCAAAATATTTTGTTGCTTCATAGCAGGTTTCTGTTTTTATTCAAAATTTTACTTAACCGGTACTGTGAGTGTGTTACCTTGTACTTTATGGGTCGTACATGGTAAGAAACTATAAGTACTTTAGTAGTTCATCCCTTGCTAGAGGGCATCTATTTTGTTGGCCATGTTTGTAAAGTATATATATATATATATACTTTATTGATCCCCGAGGGGAAATTCAAGATTCCTTCCTATTATTACTGTAATCACACATGGATTTCTATTACCTTGTGTTTTCTTACCTGCGTCTTACATAGGGTTGTAAAATTCCGGGAAATTTCAAAGTTGGAAACTTTCCATGGGAATTAACAGGAATTTATGGGAATTAACGGGAATTTATGGGAATTAACGGGAATTAATTGGAAAAAAATGGAAATTATCTCAACTAAAGGTCAGGGACATAAAGATAGTTGGTAGAAAATAATATTTTCGCAGTCTTGGCTAAAACTATGAGATGTGATATGCATAAAGTTGAGTAGCCTATAATTTGCAATTCTTCAATCACAGGGGCATAACACACTTCTTAATGCAGGGCTATTGAGGCCGCACCTCCTATACGCATTGTGCATCCTCCCATCACATCTCAATGATTTCTAGAATTCTGGACTGCTAAAGCAACCTTTATGAGCCACATACAGTCACTGATACAGACACGTGAGGCTACACATTTGAGGACTACAAACAGTCAAGCAAGTTATGATGATATAACTTAGATATTTGTTCTAAAATGTTATCTCAAAATATAGATTGCTAGCTCACTGGTAAGGCAGATATGTTAAAGGTAAGCTAGCTAGCACCTTTGTATCAAAGAAGTTAGCTTATCATGGTGCTAGATAGCACAAAATGTTCTGTTTCTTCTGCGTCCTGCTAAACAGTTTTACATAACCACACCTGATTTCATACATCATTTAAATGTTTTGATAGCCCTTTCCATTTGTTCAGTTTACAATCTACATATTTTTGTTATTTAAAGGAATTATCCGGAGTGAAACAACACGTAGCTCAGTTGATTCACGTTGCTAAGTGCTATCCATAGGTATAAGAACGACAGATTTTCATGCACGGTAGACCGAGTAACGAAACGGCAGCCAGCGCTAACTGATTAGGGCATGTCAGTTTCGTTTTCATATGCCCAATATGCTTTGCGTTAGCGGGCAATTCGTGAATTCGGTGTACGTTGTACCTACTGCTGTCATTCTGATACCTATAGACACCATTCGACAGCCTCAGTCAACAGAGCTACGGGTTGATTCACTCCGGATAATCCCTTTAACAGAAAAATGCTATATTTTTATTTTAATTGTATCTTTTTGGCAAAAATGTCTTCTTATGACAAAATATGTTGGTATATGAGTCATATAGTCTGTTTCTTAAAATCATCCAAAATTTCCAGTTAATTCACATAAATTCACATAAATTCCACAAATTTCCATTTTTAAATATTTCTAAAATTCCCAAGCTAAAGTTTCCATGGAAAGTTTCCGGAAAGTTTTCAGAAATTTACCGGAAATTTTCCACCCCTTTGCAACCCTAGTCTTACACAGTAATTACCTGGCTGTAATTTAAAGCATTACCCAGATATCATGTAGTTTTAGTTTTTCCAGCCTACTTGTGCAGTAAGCACTTCATACTGTAATTACTTTTTGTTACGCCATTTTTACCTATGTCTTACACAGTACTTCACAGAATGTAATCTAAAGTGTTAGCAAATGGTCATATTTAATATGACGTTAAACAATGTTACTGTAATGTCCATCATTGGACATCAAATGGTAGTAGCAAATATTTTATTTTGATATCTCATTTTAATGTCTATGTTTGAATATTGAGACATATAAATTACTCTTTCTATTAATATCAGCTACAATTGGGTAATGTCAACAGTTACTTTTTAGTAGGCCTAACTTATTTTGTTATCTTAAGAACCATCATTTAACTACAGTATGCAGAACCATACAAACATGTAGGATATAAAACTACAAAATTACTGGCCATTTGTAATGTCGGTGTACACTTTTGCCTGTTTTTTCCTTAACCAATTCTCTTGCTGAGTTTGTAAACTTAATGGTAATGGGACTGAAAGGTGCTCTATGAGATGCTGCAGGATTTTAGCACAATTGTCGAGAGACAATGCAGGGGCTGTATTCCTCAAACAAACATTTGAACAAACCTGAACACAATAAACCACGCCCAATGGATTGACAACAAGAATGTAGAGGATGCGCATTAACCCCCACCCCATCTTCTTGCTATATGGTTGGCTGTTGTTTGTTATGTTTTAAGATCCCCCTGTTGCTAGTGTATGTTTGAATACACCACTCAGGTATGTGTATTACAACCCCTGTGTCGGTTGTGACTGTTTCGGTAGTCATTAAATAAGCTAAGTTTGGTCCTACTGCTATGATGCTAATCAGTTTGTACTTAGCTAGCCCAGTGCTTGACATTAAGCATAAGTAAAAACTAAGTGACCAGTAAAATCAATCACAAAAACTGAATTAATCGTTGAAAATGTATGATCGGTAGTGATACTAAATGTCACACACTGATTTTCAAACTTTTGGTCACATTTACTTCAAAACGATGGGACTGATCTACTCACCATGCCACCATGAGGGAGACAGGCCCTGATAAACTTCCTGGCCCAAAATAGAGGGGTGTGGCTAAAAGCAGTATTGTATTATTGACCAAACTGTAGGATGTTTCGGTAGTGACGGGAAAATGCGGGAAACGGCTTTTTTATATATATATATATATATATATATATATATATATATATTTTTGTATTTTTTTTTTAATATATCCAATAAAATTGTATTTTCAGTTTTAGTTACCAAAAGTATACAAAAAGACATTTCAAAAAACAATGATGGAAAACAAAATAAAAAAAAAAAATTTTTTAATTGAATGGTGAAATTTACACCATAGGGTTTGGGACAACTGCCTCTCAATTGAAAGTGCCATATAAATGATATTTTATACATGACGCTTGCAGTTACCTTAAATATGGCTTTAGGGTTCGATTGCTAATTGCTTACATTATTTTAAATCAAACATTTTTATACAATAATGCTTTTTAAAGGTCTCCTTCCAAAATAAACCGTTTAAGACTTGATGTTTTTACATTACCATAGGTCAGCCCAAGTTGTACTTCTATGCTCAACTTCAAAATGCTCTCCTACCCCTGTAGTCTGTATTCGCCTGTGATAGAAAACTGCCGGGAAAAATGAGCGAATCGGAAAAGCTGTACATATGTACGTCAATTTGAACATTAGCTATGCAGTTAACCCGCCCTCAAGAAACGTTAGGCTGCCTGCAGACAGACCCACTAGATGGAGCGTCACAGTGTTGTTAGCCAATCAGAGGCGATACATTTGCATATCATTAATATTCATAAGAATCCTCTCGAGCTATCCCTGCTCTCCTTTTCACCTAACTAAAATAGCTTGAAACAAGACAACCACTGCATATTTTTTTGTCGAAACCAACTCTCATGACATTATTTTAGATAAGAGACCACGACAAAATTAATGAAAATACGATGGAATGAGATCTTTAAATAAGTTTTTTTAATTTTTTTGTTCTGGGACAGCAATTTGCACGAATTTGGTAGAATCGCCTCTATATATATAAAAAGATATTAGATCTTTTTTACTCCAAGGGGAGGATATATATATTTATTTATTTATATACCCCTTACAGTAAGGATGACATAACCTGTTACTGGTATGCTTAAAAAGTGATGGCGCTATAATACAAAACCTTTTCATGGACCCATGGTTAAATGTTTCACAGTGTAAATTATGCAGTCATGCATTGACAAAAACTGATAAGACCCTGTGGTTGTCAAGCTGTACAAGTACATAACGCAAAGAGAACTCGAAATGACTAATGACTCAGTGTTTTGTACTTGCTGTTTGAGATTGATCACAGCTCTTTCTTTTCCTCCATAGTAATGCTGCAGCCATTTGACTATGATCCAAATGAAAAAAGTAAACACAAATTTATGGTGCAGACCATTTTCGCCCCCTCCAATGTCACAGACCTAGAAGGAATGGTAAGAGTCTTAGTCCAGCTCTTTCTGTGTAATGCCGATGTGTATACCTGTGTCTTTGTGACGGGTTTCTTGGTGTAAACTAGGAAATATTAAGCATGTAGTTCAAGACATTCAACAGTAGATGGCAGTATGTGCACGTACCATTAATGTCCTTTCAGCATACAATAAATAAGCTTAATGGATGTTCTTTCTTTAATCCTTAATGAATCTTTAACATGCCCAAAATTACTTTTGGGAAATGAAAAGTTAATCACTTGAGTTTCTCACCGCTACATCATGCTGATGGAACAGTTAGTGGCTGGGCGTGTGTGTTTGTGACAACCCAGCAGTTAATGACCACTGCAGAGGAGCAGCTATCCATCATAGTGCTTGTCAGTTTTACGGAATCATTTACTCGAGTCTAATAGAAAATATTAGTAGTTCAGTAATGAGTCTTGCTGTTCATCACAACTATGATGATGCACGTGTAAAACTGACATGTCTGCATCTCGCAGTGGAAAGAGGCGAAGCCAGACGACCTAATGGACTCCAAACTGCGCTGTGTGTTCGAGATGCCTTCCGAAAATGATAAAGTGGTAAGTGTAGGTGTCCGGAGCGGCGGCCACCGTGACGCGAGTACAAGCCCCTCGGCCTCCTAAGTGCGGCCCTGAAGTTCTGTGTTCTTCTGTGTGCTTGGTAGATGCCTCTGCTCCGCCACCTGCTGCTGCTGCTGCTGCCGCCGCCGCCGCCACTGCTGCTGCTTTTGATTTAGCTGTGGTTTCAGGGCTCTTTTATAATGCAACAGACTCTGTTCCTTACAGAGACTCTCACGCTGCTATGGCACATCCTACAAGGCCAGTCTGCTCGCTCTCTCCTTCTCTCCTTGCGCTTGTCCTGGTTGTAGGCGTCTCTATTGCCTCTCCATTCGCATAGGTACAATCCTTAATGAAGGCAATGCGCATATTTTTCCTACTGGCGGCGTTCACTAACATCATCACTGTTGCAGCCGTTCTCATTCCTATCTTTCCATTAACCCCCATTAACCTATGAGACGGGTTTTAAACGATGGCTTGGAGATGCAGTCTGCGATCCAGTTTTAGTTTCATGGTGGGCTGATGATATTTGGACTCAGCAGGCAATCAGATCAGTCTCCTCCCTTCCCTGCTGCGGAAGCATCATGCTGATTAGCAGGGATTGTTCTGGGTTTCTCTCCCATTTTCAAAGACAGAATAGGGTCCAGACACAGAAGGCTCCTTTGCAGATGTATCCTACATCATTTGGTGTAGTGTCATGTTTACCTATAGGATGGAAAGTATGGTAACGAGGGAACTACATTCCTCTTCAGTATATCTAAAAAAAAGAATATAATTGGCAAATAGATAATAGTTATTGTTGTAGTGAGTGGAGGAGAAGGACAAATTCAATTTGGCCCTATTTGTTCAAGTAGTTTTCTTAAATATAAAATGATAACTTTTGTAGTAGTGCATATGCACACACTATTCTGCACACACGCAATGCAAAAGAACATTAAGAAATGGAAAAGAGGAAATGGTTAATAAATAATAGAGGTATAAGACTGTGCATAGTGTTTTGCCCAATTTAGCAGAAAGTCTTGCCCCTACGTAATTAAAATTGCAAACTGCACCTCTAAGGTAAAATGTTCTCCATAGTCCCACTACACTGTATTTTTTGGCTCTGTCCTTAATACGATTTTCTTGTGAAATTAAGGTGTGAAATGATTTTCATCTCAAGCCTCACAGAGGTATGAGTGAACTGTTGTCACACCTCCAACAGAGAATGTCATCATGCAGAAACAGTACAGTGTTGTGGATGCCATGGAGCAGCACCATGACCAATGGCGTCATCAGCACAGTATCTTTTGCATTAAGTGCCTCTTGTAGCTGTTCAGTGACCTGCTGTAGATCCTGCTTGTGATTTGCATGCTGCTTCCATGTACCCCTCCCCCCCCCCCCCCCCCCAACCCCTTTTCTGTTTACTCTCCACTCTCTACTCTCAACCCCTGCCTGAATCGGTTTGACCCCCCCCTCCTAGAACCTGAGGAGCAGACCCCTAGGGCTCAGCACCCCTCAGTTCACCCCCAAGATTCCCAAGTACCTTGGCGACAAGGCCACCATGACCCCCGCCGACTTCTTCACCCCGCTCGGCCGCAGGGCCGCCTGTGACCCCGAGGAGGTTGGGGACGTCCCAGACATGTCCCATCAGGCCAATAGAGTCAAGGGCAGGAAGTGGAAGGTTTGTGTCAGGGAAAAAGAGGTAGGGTGACTGGTAAGGCTTCAGATGAAGAGGGGACAGGAGGGGGAGAGTAGTATGGAGCCCAGAGTAAAGCTGATGTTTTTTTTTTTTTTTTTAATTCAGAATCCTTTTTACTGGCCAACTGTATTTACACACACAATGAATTTAGTCTCTCTAGTCGTATTTGACCCAATCATGACTGGTTAATCACTCACAGCACACAGTGAAAGACACAGCAAGGTGAAGCACACACCTGGCCAGTGGGCTGCCTGCTACAGCAGCGCCCGGGTAGCAGTGAGAGTTAAGGTGCCTTGCTCAAGGGCACCTCAGCCGTGGACCCAATGGACGAGGATGGAACCGGCAACCCTATTGGTTGCCAGACCTAACCAGAATAGGTCTAAAATGCAAGGTTGCTGCTAAACACATGCCATGTTGGTGTAGTGCTGATTTAGCCTTACGGGGCAGGCAAAAATGTCAGTTAAGGGGAAAAATACAGAGGAAGACCTTAATGCTCCAAGGGCTTGGCACTAAATGATCAGCTAATTTATTATTTGCATTACAGGCTTTATGTATTAGTGGTTGTTCTCTTAGGTATGTAGTCAGCCCAGGCAGTTGATTCAGTGTGGTTTTACTCTCCTCCTGGAGAGTAATCAACTCCAGCCCTACTAACAGAAACATCACACACATTGGTGGAACTGATCTCAATTAACCATGAAAGAAAAACAACTGTGTTTGTCTGGCATGTTTGCCTGCGAATTAGTACAGCCCGTCTGTTGTGGTGTTCCTCAAATCTGGCCCGCAAACAGATTTTTTTTTTCCCTCAGACTTTAGAGTGTCAGAGAACCAAACAAGACACAAACAGCAATGATAAAGTATTAGACCACTCCCTGTCCATGATGGTGGTATCAACGTAGGTCACAGTGCTAAGAGGGACTGGATTTAAGGAACCCTACTTAGAAAGAACAAGCTTCAGAAAGTAAAAGTTCTGCCATATGCTGGTTCTGATTAGAGGTGATTTCATCGCTGGCGAATTTAACAAGTTGAAGAGTGGTGCTAATTGGAATCGGACCAGTTTAGCAGTTGGTCAGAAGGTGTGGTGGCAGCACTTGTATTTTCTGATTCTGTAGATTTTCTTGACTCTTGTACCCTCTCAAGACTCTTAACTTTCTTTGCTGCTCCTTGCAGAATGATGTTGACGTAACCAAATCCGCCCCCACCCTCCACATCTCCAAGCCTGATAGCACGTCGGCCCCGAAGCCCGCCAGCACATCCCTGGACGACACAGAGAAGAAGAAGCTCCAAGACGAATGCAAAAGGCTTCAAAGTGAGGTGGCGAGAATGGCAGAGGAGAACAGGCAACTAAAGGTGACCTTCAAAAGTAGTCTAGTTCTCTTACTTGAAAATAAAAGTGTTGGACTGAGGAAGTAGAAAGTGATTGCTTCTGTGTCTGCAAGGTCACCGTTAAAACCATGTCAGGGAGGTCTCGCCTCCCCAATCCCCTGTAGATTTTCAGAAGTCGGTCGCTTTCGAGGTTGTTCAGTCCATCATCTTTTTTTTTTTTTCTTTTCTTCATAATCCATCATTGCAAGCAATAAAAAATGCACGCAACACCTTAATGTGTGAATCATGTGGGATCTGCATAGCAAAGGATCTTAGAGACAAGCTGGTTGAGATCAAAATGTTCCTTGTCCACACAGAGCTGTTTTCTGACATATTTCCTTATGCAGACTGAAATGATGGGGTTTGTTGACAGGCTTGGGAAAGTTCATTTTCTACATAAACTAGTTCAGTTCATAGTTCACAAATGTTAATTGAACTAAGTTCACAGCTCCAAAAATGAACCAGTTAATTTCTTTCTTTTTTTTTTCTTTCAATATGTTGCGAGCTATCATTTTTAAGGCACAGCCAGCAATTATTATATTAGTTGAACGCTGAAACTGTCAGATCTTCATAACAATTCTGAATTCTTATCCAACCAGGGATTACATTAGCATTGAAAGCAGAAGAGCCTTCCCCATTGTTTTAACACTTGTTGTTATCTACACTAGTAGCAGTTGCAGCTTCCACCCCTAGAGTATATTCTAAATAACATGGGGAAAAACGAATCAGGTGCTTTAGTTCAATGTGCCGTTTCAGGTTAGCTGAGGACGTGACTGAAGGGCCGATTTTTCAAAGCCGGGGGGGCAAGTTTGCACAGAATACTACTGTAGATAGTAACTGTAATTAATGACTGATATTATTATTTTGGTGGGACAATTTATAGTAAGAAAGGTATTGAATTTTATACGAATTTTATAGTCTTTAATTTTTTTTTTTTTTTTTTTTTAAATAGGCTTTCCCTAAACTCAGTGCTGTAGTATGACCATGATGCCACCCTAGATGTGTAGAGTGAGTTTGGTGGAACTACAGTTTATAGTAAGAAAGTTATTGAATTGAGTGCCTTTAATAATAGACTAAGCAACATTTTCCCACTCTTAAGTGGTGCAGCTATACCATACAGTATGAGATTACAGTAGGTTTGGTGGCACTACAATTTTATTGGTACAAAGTTTAAATATAGGATAAGGTAGCCTACATTTTGCCAAACTAAGGGGGGTAATATGACCCTGATAACATTCCAAAAGGTTTTGGTGATTTTGGTAGCTCTTTACTCATTGGAAGTGAAGTTAGATGTTGAGATTATCCGTTTGCATTTTGCAGACAGTCCCTAAGCTTTCCTCTGATGACTGCTCTTAATAAATGTGCAAAATCCGGTTGCAGCTCATTGTCTGTCTACCTTACCGCTGTGGAATAAACCTGAAGGCCTATATTGTGTTGTAAGATCGCTTTGTTGAAGATGAAGTTCATGAAGTGAAGTTCGAATCTGTCAGTTTCTTTCTAACTTTACTGAAGTGAATTTCTGTGCAGACAGCCTGATTTCTTATTGTGAGAAATGGCAAAGCATGTGTGAGTACGAGAGAATTTCTGAAATGAGTGAGGGTTGAGAGCCCTGCTCCATACTGCTTTTTGTTTTGATGACGCATGCGACGCGACACTGCCGTTGCCAAATTGGATCTGCAATATTGCTCTCGGCCTCTATGCAACTTCAGTGCACACGCAACGATTGACTACAGGACTGAACGCTGTGTTATTCGTCTGGAATGTTCTATAGAAACTTGGCACTTTAAACGAAATTAAAAAGACTGAACGTGCCGTTCACTGACACCAGAATGAACACGTCAATTTAAGTTCACCAAAATTATGAATTAGTTCATGAACTTTCGTTCAATGAACGCGTTCAGGTTCAAACACTGTTTGTGGATTTGTTTTTGTTAAGCTCATATAATTGACAGTTATGAAAAAACAAAAGGATATGCACACAGCTTTAGAGAGACTCAACTTTTAATAAATGTGCAACGTTTTTTGTTTTTTTTGGTCTTTGACAGTTATGCCTAATGTCTACCAAAAATATCAAAAGTAGTCATGCCCCCTTCATGTCAGATCTTGAATAGGATTAGGGTTTAGTGCATGAGGCGACAATGAGACTGTTATAAGTGTAGTAATGACACTAAAATACAGGGGGGGGGACTTTCACAGGGTTTTAGAGGCTATGCAAGTCAGATTAGATTGTCTTCGTTGTCATTCTGTCCGCTTAAACCCAACCCTTTAAGTGCCACACTGCAGTAAGCACACATTGGCGTTTCAAGCTTTTTTTCTCCACGTCTTTAGCAAGTCAATGCTCCGAGCAGTGGGAAGGAAGGCTGGGCTTGCGTGAGACGGCTGAATCAAGAAGCACAAAGGTGCAGGAATAGGAGATTTAAGATTCCTCCACATCAGTATCCCGAGCGTAGGGCTCACGTCAGGATGGGATTTGATGTCTGAAAGGAGGGCTTCTGAAACATAGTCACGATTTGAGATGAATCATACATTCCAGGCAGCAGTTTTATGCACCGATGGTGTGCTTGTCGACGCACCACCACCGCAGAAGGTTTTGCCACGTCTAGCTGCTTAGAAGTTTTAATTTTTTGCCACGATGCAGGTGTACGCACAGGCATGGCAATTACAAACCATAAGCCTTCCTCTCTGATGTCTTTTTCCCTGTTTATTCTTTAAGAGAGGTAATGCAACACAGTCGAATCTTCAGAACTCTTCAGACTGTCAAAGACCCAGTATTTCAGCGTCAGTTGTAATGTTCAAAGAAGCTGCTTTTAAGAGATGCAAGTCTATACGTATAACTGATGTGTGTACAGGCAGGCTGACTCACAATATCTCCCTCCCCCTGTTTTGCTTTAGGATGAGGGCTTGAGACAGCGCAAGGCCCTGCGACCTGACAATATGGTATTAAATTCGGGCCCCATGATGAGCAAGCAGCAGAGCTCCAGTTCCCTGCCGTCGCTACTCGTCGTCATCGCTGCCATCTTCATCGGATTCTTCCTAGGGAAGTTCATCTTGTAGATAACCAGAGGGGCGAACTACAACCGTCTATCCACAACATGCACCCCGTACCCCCCCCCCCCCCCTCCTCTCCTTCCCAAACCCTCCTTTTTCCAGTGTTGTTCCAAACCTGGAGGGGGTAACAACAACAGAAAACAAAATGCCACGTGTGCTCTCATTCAACCCAAAGTCATCAGTGGTTAACATGGTCCGCTGTGATCCACACGCACCTATGTACAAAATCATCTAGGCCCTGCCTCTTACACTTTGTCACACGGTTATTAAACAGAAAAGTGCTGACACGCAGACACGCAAATAAAAAAAAAAAAAGTACTTGTGTTTTCACAGATGAGCTGAATGAAGGTTATCTTATTGTTTTGTTTTGATTTACAGTTTGTTTGTTTTTTGGTCAGGGATTGGGTTTTCAAGGGCTGGTAGGGATGAGCAGGATACGGAGGGGAAAAAGAATCCTCCATCTGTCACAGCATCAGTAGCAGAATATGGGTGAGGTACTACGTAGAGACCTTGATGGGGAAATTCACAAAAATAATAAATTTCAACTGTTCTCTTTCTCTCTCTCTCTCCATGGTTTTAATGAGAGCGGCACAGAATGTTTTAAGTGTCTTGTACATGTTATTTTAATCTGTTAAAGAAATAATACACCAATACTCTAAAGGAATAAATGTAAAAAAAAAAAAACAAAGCGTTGCTTCGTGTTGCTCTATGGGGTTTGACATTGAAATGCTCCAGTAAGTTCAGAAAATGTTTATTTTTCTCAGTGAATGTGAAGACTCCACCTGGAATAAAGGTGCCTCTTACCCTGTACATTTTTTTTTTTCTGATTCCACACATACGCAAAAAAAGCAGGCTTCCAAATATTGTTGTCATTTCGATTTATCCTTCCATAAATTGAGTATTTTGACTTGTGTGAAGCAAATGTTGATCGAAGAACTCCATGCTTTACAATCCTGTCCCATGGTATTTAACATGAAATAAGATTAAATAAAATATCTAACATTCTTTAACATGTCTCCTTTTTTTTATGTGTTGCCCTTGTCTTAAAAAGCACGCACACAGATACATCAATGTTCTTCATCTCGACCATGTTCACTGGGGGTATGTTTTATGTGGTATCTAATTGCAGATAAAGCCTGACACAGAATTTACTATTTACAAATAGCTTTGGGACAGCAAGATGTTAGTATGTTTGCTGGAAAGATTTGGTGGTTTGCTAGCTTTAGGCAGATGCACTGTTTCAAATACCATAGTGTTCTGTACAATATTTAAATGTTTGTTTTAGCTTTCTTTTTGATCCCTTTTGTAAACAACTAAGACAGACAACACTCAACACAGACTGCTGAAATAACTTGGCACATGTATTCCCAGGTTTTTTCATCAAAGTCTCTTGATCATTGTGAGCTTTATGTGACAAAAATGGGCAAGCAGTTTGTATTGTTCCTCATCCACTTCACAATCTTGAAGGTGAAGGACAAGGTCTCTTGCATCGGTTTTATTTTTTGAAAACAGCAAAGTCCAAAGCTGAGCAATATTTTTTCAGAACAAACTTCCTTTTATTGGTACAACGAAGGCTAGTCCACACTTGAAATAGTCATAATAGGCGTTGGACCTTGTAGTCTAGTGTAGACTATATTATCTGCAAAATCACGAAGGCCCAGACGATTATGGGAAGATCAAATCTGCTTTTGCAGCATCCATTGCCCATTCTAAAGTGTTGGTCCCCCTCCCTCCCTTGGGCGGGTCCCCCCTGGGTGCCAGGGGAGCACTGCACCAGTGGAGGCTGGTAAGAGGTTGCCCTTTTGTGCGGCTGATTGGGACTCGAGCCGTTGGTGGGCCGCTGACCGTTGTAAATCAGGCGTCTGCCGGAGGGGTCGCGCTCGATGCGGAACAGCTCGTGCTCTCTGTGGGGCAGACGGATGCCCAGGGCGGCACAGCCCGCTGTGGGTGTGACGTCCTGCTCCACACCTAGACGCCATGAGCCCTCGATGCCACACTCGTTGCCGCTAAAGATGTTGAGGAGGGATGTAGTGGCCAAGTCCAAGGGTGTCACCTTCATCTGAGTCACTGATCAATGACAGAAATATTTTTCAATTTACTGTGTCAGAGTTTATATTGCAATATATTATACTTGAGTATGATACACTAATATGCATCTATACACACACATACCAATAAACCTACTTCACTGTGTACATTTCTGTGATCTACACATTTTAATCTCTAGGCATCTGTCTATGTAGACTTTAAAGTGCCATTTAAATGCTGTAATTCTCCATATAATATACTGGGTTATGGTTAATATTGTGAGACAATGCTATTACTAATGATGTCACCCATAGGAAAAAGTTTCACCATAGCTTTACAGTTTACAAAAGGGTCTTGCTTAAAACAGTCTCTGGGAAAAAAAGATTTTACTGAGTTCTGATCTGCTTCCTCTAACGCGTCTCCAAGGAGAAAAAAAAAACGAGGTGTTTTAGGATTTGAGATTGACATGAAATTGGACTAGAGGGAGTGTGGATGATGGAATATTTCTTCATTCTTAGAAATATCTCCTAAAACATACACATTGGAGCTCAAAGATCTGATTTGTTTCTTAAAGACAGGTTAGACTATTAAAATGTGCAATTTTTCCCTCTGGCCAACTATCTGATGATAAACGACGGCCTAATATGCATAGTATATCAGGCCCTACGCTGGTAAGGCTGGTAGGCTGGTAAGGAAAGCTGGCTCTGTTGTGGGAGCTGAACTGGAGTGCATCACTTCAGTATCAGACAAAAGGACCCTGAACAAGCTACTCAACATCCTGGACAATGACTGCCATCCACTCCACAGCGCTATCATGCAGCAGAAGAGCTTGATCAGCTGGAGACTACGCTCCCTGACATGCACAACAGACAGACTTAGATAGTCATTTGTACCCAGGGCCATACAACTCTGCAATGCTTCACTGAAAGGAAAAGGAGAGTTGGACTTCTCTGCATAGTCTATCTGCACCTTCACCCTCTTATACACTTACAAGACATTTTTCTACAATACTGTGTATTGCTGACACTGCTTACAGACCTTACTGGCTACATTAGCCCACATGCACAACCCATCCTTATACTTGTAACTTCATACTTGACCAATAACAATAACTGTAACTTGATACTTGACCTTCATGACTGATGCATGAACCCTTATATGACTTATACTTGCACTGATGCTGTAATTTTTATATTATTAGGCTATTTTTTATTTTTATCTTATTGTCCATAATTTATACTAGAACTGTTAAATTGCTATGCTTATATTTTTTATTGCCCATATTTACATATGCACATATTTATTGCTGGTCACTAGACTCTTAACCTTGCACTGTTGCACTACTGGACTCATTTGCACAACTACCTTGACACACACCTCATACTGGACCACAGTACATTAATGTGCATCTCTACCCTTAGTATTCATATTCCACTGTTCTTTTTAGTAATGTTGATCTAGTCATGTTGTGTTGTTGAATTGCTTCTTATCATCCTGTGTACACTGTAGTATAATGTTAATATTTTTTAAGCTGCTAGGACCTTGAATTTCCCCTTGGGGATCAATAAAGTATCTATCTATCTATCTAGTAGTAGCAATACACCACAGTCACAGGGTTTCTTCCATACCTGTGAAGACAAACTCTGTCCCGCCCATAACCTTGGCAGAGGGCTGTCCCTGGCTGTAATGACCAATGGCATGCATGCTGAAGGTGGGTAGCCTGCACACTGGATCAGCGTAGTGATAATAGTGGCCCTCCCAGGTGTGGCCATCCTTGTTAAAGACAAAGTGGCGGGTGAGGAAGAGGACCCCAGGGCGGACCTCGCAGCGCTGGCTCACCCAGTGGCCCTGGACCCTCACTGGAGAGTCAGCCTGGGGGGGCAGAGTGGGAGGCTGCCGGAGAGTTCCACGGGAGACGATCCGACAAATGATGCAGGAATGATCATGACCATGCTGGAGAGAAGAGGAAGTTAGTTAGTGAGGTCTAGAGTGGGCTTATTTGGAGAAGAATTTCAAGAGCCAAACAGCAGTTTTGAAGCTCCAACCCTTTCCTATTTTGTCAATTATACTGACCATTCGATTTATTACACCATTACTACACCAACCACAAGTAATCAGAACCAAACAAGTCATCAGAAGCAGGCATGTGGCTATACTTGGATGTGAGCAAGAGTCTCAACTGATGACTTCCAAGGCAATCTTGGATTTCAAAAGATAATTGAAGCATAGCAATCAGTGCTCTCTCATTTTTTAACTGGCGACAGCTGCTCTTGAATGTGCTGTTTTTGTAAGAGAAGTGTTCTCACATCAGTCTGACTAGAAGGAATGTTTGCGGAGACCATATTCACAAAATGTCACCACATGTGTGCCTTGACTGTTGAGCAAAAGCTTGTTCACAAGCTTGTTTCAACACTAACATTACCAAAGAGGGTTGGTGGTGAGCCATACAAACAAACAATTTATTTTTCCACACAAAAGAGAAACCTTTGTTTAAATTTTAATCAATCAGTTGACCAGCCCTCTAGCCCACAGCATGAAGAGACTGGCATGGACTGTGTTATTTCATATGCAGGGAAGATTCTGGCTTCACTACACATAGACGTCGGACATTTGACTGCACTAAAACAATCCCTGGGGCACAGGGTAAAAAAGAATAGTGGTAAACCCCACAACAACGCTCCAGGGAGTTCAGTTGGGGGCTTCGTTTTTTTTTTTTTTTTTCTAAAAAAGTATGTGGTTTGGCAACAGGTTCAAAAACGGCAGAGGTTCACAAGGTTCGCACGGCTCTGATATCATTATTATAGACCTCACTTCATTAGTGAGTGCGAGTGTAATTACAAGCTCTGTTTAATTCATGCAATATCAATCAAATGTGGAGGGGCCAGAGGACTTCTGAGAGCGATGAGGACAGACAAGGTTTTTAATGGGGGGCAGGCAAACCGTTGACAGCCAATGATTTGCCAAGGCTTACTTGAGTCATCCATCATAAATAATTCAGATTGTACTAGAAACTCATTACCATCGCATTACATATTTCATATACTAGCGCTTCTTTTTTCCAGTTTTTAGCCTCTAAACCGGGCATCAAAATGACTGCCAGGGAATGCGTGTGAACTCACACACCCGGGTGCGCGCGCGCACACACACATACACGAAAACACACACAAACATGAAAGGCATAAATCCTTTAGAAAGCCCGTTCCATCTCTCTGGTCTGGCTCCAGATTAGCCAAGCCCCTGTGATGGAGCCGGAGGCACGCACAGAATCCGCGCGGAGCATGAGCGGCGCTGCGCTGCGTGCATAGGCATTTCCCATTCCTTTTGAAGGGCGCGCGCGGAGGGTACGTGCCGGAACGTTGCGGCTGTGGGCACGCTTTTGCACTACCAAAATCGTTACCTTTACAACTTTGCCTGAAAGAGTGCAACAGCGAGCCATGCCACCGACGTGACATGACCTACAACTCTGATCAGCCAAGAAAAGCATTTCAGATACCCTCTGATCAAACTCTGCATGAGGCCCCCTTCAAGCGGGCTGACAGCACACGAGACACAGCACGGGGGATTTTGGTTACGTGTAATATATAGGCAATGGGCGATCACATCACACGGTGTAGCTGAATTTTATGAGGCTTTCGGCAATCACATTGTCATATTGATCAATACATAAATCCAAAGAGTTTATTTTTGCTTGCTCATCATTGGTTAAAAAACTCAATGAGAGGTGAATTTATGGGGTAGAGACAGGGAATGGTGAAGGTGGCCCCATGTGGTTTATCTTTCTCTAAGCCTCTCTATCTCACTTAAAACCCTATGCTGGATCAGCACCTTAAGGGCCCCTGAGATGCTGACCTTGATGCTTTGGAGCGGGGGCTGGTAGCTTGAGGGCTTGTGGACCCTCCTCCGGGAGTCGTCAGTGTGCAAGTCTCCAAGAAGAAGCTCTTTCGTCTGACTGTCTGGGTCGCCGTGACGATAGTGCCTCTCCACGCGCAGTAGCAAAAGCTCTTGCATGCTGAAGACCAGTGGCCCCGTGCAGTCACGTCCCGTTGTACGGTCCCACAGCTCGTAACTCTCTTCTGGTTTCAAAGCTTCATCGAACTCGCAATCCCGACTCAGTTGCGCACCAAGGTCTCTTGCCGCCTCAGCAGTGTGGCACATTAGCGAGACGCGATGGAGCTGGTAGTCCGCCTCCGTACCTCCGCGGATGGCCCAGGAGGCCTGTTGTACTTCTACACTCCCCTGGATGAGGAGGGAGTATGTGGGTTCGGTGCAGTGATTGTCTCGGTAGTAGAACTGTAAAGCACTGAAGGTATGGTTGTGATAAAATCGGTAAGACCTTGTGATAAATTCGGGGCCGGGCCTCACCTCACAACTGAAAGAATAAAATGAAGAATAAAGTATTAATTACATGCATGCGTAATTACACTGCACTTCAGTCTATAGTTTCATAATTCAATTCTCTAAGCGCAGAGACCAGAAACCTACTCCCTGTAGGCGATGACAATTATAATTAGTTGGAAACTCACTAGCACGCCCAGTTTTTGACGCATTTCAGTTCAGTTACACATGATAATCTGTTCAAATGCGTTGCCTGACCTAGATGAGACCCACTGTCCGGTGATATTTGGCGGCATGTGCACTGCAACCTGCGCCCCGTTGTAGAGATGTTTCAGCATATGGTGACATTCAGTGGAGTGCCTCCCAATGTTCCTCCCAGACGCCAGCGGGCTGACAGAGTTAAGTGATGACCCTGCGGCACTGCCTGTGGGAGGTAAGGCTTTTCTCAGGAAAGCTACTGTTGTACAATGGAGAAAGACGGCGAGCATGTTCGTGCTCGGCACAACGTGATGCAGTACTGGATGTCATGTGCCAATATACAAGCATTTTAGAAACTACTGACCTGTAACATTTTAGAAACCCACTCTTAATATTTACAAGCATTATGTTATGTTTCGTCTTTAATAGTAATTTTGGGCAAACCCAATATATCTGGAATTGCAAAAGCGCGACTTCAAGAACAAAGTTACTCACCAACATCCAAGCGCATTGCCAGAGGGAAACTTATTAAACTGAGCAGCAGAAGTAACTCCATCTCGGGAAAATGCAGGTTCAAAATAAAATCTACTGTCAATGCAGGGTCGTAGGGTAGTGCAATGAATCTGTTTGAAATTGCAATGATAGAAGGAACGTCAGACTCCAAGGTCAATTGTGGGGAAAAACGAGGATCTCCTCCAAACTACACAAGTTACTCCAGTTAGTATGTCGTTCGTTTGTCTTCCCTCATCTTTTAAAAATCTTGATCCAAGTACTTACAATGATAGTGGTAACAGTTGCCATCTATGTGCTATACGAATCATTCCATAATGTTAAGAGTTTCCGTTGTTGCATTGAGACGTGTCTAGCGTTAGTAGTCCGGGTTATAAGGAGAAATGTTTAACTTTTTGGATCGAATCTTTCTGTAGAGTCGAGTGTATCTCACTGGAATTCGGCGCATGAGAAATATCTGAAATGCTGTGCGAGACAAAAAAAATATCTTCTTTTATCTCAGTTTCATCATCCACTTATCCCTTTAGAATCCGTTTGCGCGTCATAACCACCCACTGCACGCCTTTAAAACACGGAGATCTTAGGGGAGGGCACTGTCACGATATGAACTCTGCGCCTCTCGTCAAACCGAGTCATCCCCTTGTAATCGGGTATGAGGACACATTTGCCTTCTTGGACTTGTCATATTCTTTTAACGCCAAAGGTTTCATTTCTCCCTCTCTAAGATGCCTCCAAAATGTCACGTGAAGTGTACTGGGTAGGTAGTCTCAGAGTGACAGTCGTCAAGATGAGTGAGTCATGGCTTTGAGAATAGCATAAGTTTAAAGCACATGCGTAATCGTGTGGCTGTGCTCATTGTCAGACACTTCCATACACTGCAAAGACAGTTATCCACAAGAATTTTTTTTTTATGAAACACAATGAGCTTTGCCAAGATATAGCATTTCACCTGTGGCATTGAGTCAATTTCAGGGAATGCATAATTCAGATGCTTACTTGCATATTTAATATGATATTCCTTTTCATTATTCATGAGAAATGAATCTACAGAGCATGCAATAGTTCTATAGCAGCAAATTCCATATTGTGCTTCAATTCATCTCTCCCTCATATCTTTTTCTCTTCAGACCCCATAGGAATAGAGAGTTATTTGCTGAAGTATAAATGTGATTCGCATTCAGGTGTGGAAAGAATATCTATCAACATGTGACCCAAAAACCCATCCAACTCGTTTTACTCTACAACATGGGGAAAAAATCTGAAATCTGAAAAAAAAGCAGTAGCATTCATAACTTCTAAAATCTATCCTGGAGGGAGATTTAATATGAACTCATATATATATAATGAGAAATGCCTCTTTCAGCTGTTGGAGTCCAGTTTTTAATCTATGAAATGAAAGTATTTAAAGTTGAGTCCTCTGTTTTAAATTCTCCCTTACTCCTAATTTATCTAATGTGTCTGGAAGCCTGTGCTGAGTGACCATGCAAGAACTACCTTGTTCTGCCTTCTTGGTTTCAGAGATGTTGTGTTAATGGTAAAACATTCTTTGCAAAGAGTGCAACAGTTTACACTAATGAGAAAAAACAAACTGAAAAGCCCTGACAAACATTAGTGTTCATTACACATTCAGAGTGATGTCATTAATCTGTGTTTATAAGAATCCTCTCATCCTTAAGAACATCTAAAACTGCCTGTCACCCTTTCAAATCAAAGGTTTTTAAGAAATTATTATTCTGTGCAGGTCAAACAACAATTCGATCAGCCACTCTTGTTTTCTAAATGCCAAGGCATCAGAGAGGAGCAGTGAAAAATGGCCCATAACGTGGGATACTTATATCAGTTTAGAGGTTTTCCTAAATGGCCTTCAGTCACAGGCTAGCTGTCTCACCTTGCTGTGCTTGCTCTTGGTGAGCAGAGAGTCCTCCTTGTGCTCTCGCTGGCTGTCCGCCAGGCTGCTAGCAAAGCATGGCGTTCGCCTGCTAAACCATCTGGGAGCCTAAGCATATTTAACAAGACTAAAATATACTTGCTGAGGGCATTTGTGTTTCTTAATGAAAACATGCTTGCATTGCATGAGCCTTTGATGCTCAAAGGTGAAAATGTTACTTGCGGAGTATGCAAAAATAAATATTGGATCGTGTGAGTAAACATAGTCGCCTATAAAGATGGCTTTGGAAGTACTGCAGATCAGGGAATTAAAATTTCACTTCAGTTTTAGTTTCAGTTTTGAGTAACCATAAAGTTACTCAATGTTCTGAAGTGTTATAAAATAGACACTTTTTGATATATTATTACCCTTCACATCACAGACGGTCCCCACAAACACAGCCAAACAGATTTGTCAAATTTATAAGTGCCAGGATTTTTATGTTATTATGAAAAAAGAGGAAACCTCCCATCCCTATTCAGAATGCATTACACCTCAATCTTCATGTTTTAATCACAAATGTATGGAAAAGTCAGCAAGGATTGGATTTAAATTCCCAGCCTCCCTAAGTAAGGACACCATGTGTGAGGGAGGGGGCCAATAAGGTACCTCTGAATGTGGTGGAGAAGGAAACCAAGGGAGATGAAAAGAGCAGCCAAAGGTCCATGGTGAATAGAATCCCTATGTTGCTCACGAGGGAGCCGGCCACTGATTAGTGATGGAATCCTCACGCCCTTTGTCACCAGTAGTGATGGCAACGAGGTCAAAGGTCGCCTTGACATACTGTGAGGGCTTAGCTGACCTCTTCTTCACACAACGCCTTCAGAAGAAAAAGCACAAATGGAATTTTATTACGGGGACCGGGGAAAAATTGGCACCCCATACTGGCTGACTTTGCAAACTTTGAAAAAAAAGGCCTACTTGAAAAAGAAGACGAAGAAGAAGAATGTGGGCATGTTTGTACTCTGGGCCCATCAAAGACATTCTGTCTTGTATGATCGTCATACATTGAAGTAAGCACGACAGATTTACATCATTAGCGTCATGAAACATACACATGGCAAAATTATGAGTAAAGCCAGTCTTTAAAAAGAGAACAGCTCTGTGACTGGCCAAAGAGAATGCACCAAGAGAGGCCCTAGGGTTTTCCATGACCTTCCCACATCATTCCTCAAAAATCACCTCGTTTAAATAAAACAATTCGATGGAACTCAGAGCCTTTCACAACGTACAACAACTGTACAATATTTACTTGGTTAACTGGCAACTAGAAGGGCTACAAAAGTTGGATGGTCCTCATTGCGGTAAGTTGGAGGCCAGAACTGGACCGGGAAGGCTGATGAAATTGACTCATGTGTGTTGTTCAAACACCAGAAATGTGGCAGACATATGTTATGCCGACGAGGGACTGGAAGACATAAACAGCCTCAGACTTTAGAGGCGAAATGTCATTCTCTGGCTACGGTCCTCTGAAAAGGTTCCACATGCAAGCGTGCTGGTGCCACGTCACAAGGCGTTTCAAAGAACTAATGATACCAGTTTTTCATTATATACTGCTTTCAGAGGAGTCGGGGAATGGCCCAGTTCAGGGTTGAGTTAAGCCAACCTCCATAAAATGGCACAAAGCCATAAAATGGCATGAATTGTGTGTGTGTGTGTGTGTGCATGTGTATATTTAAGCATGGTGAATCTGGGCTTCCATCCTTCCTGCAGTCTGAAACTTCAATCACTGTGGGAGAACAATGGCCATCCAGTGCAGGTTTCCTCCGAGCAGAGGCTATGAGAAAAGCCATAGAAACAACTAGGATCAAAGTCAGAGAGCTGGCTACCTTCTTCGCAACTGTATGTGTGAAGAATGCCCTCCAAAACAATGCTGCAGGCTAACGGCGCGCTTTGATCTAAAGAACTTTTATACAGGAAATCCGGCCTACAATCCTCCGCCAGTCTTTGACAAACACTGAATTTTTTTCACAGAAAGCGAAAAAAAAAAAAAAATTAATTGTGGGATGTATTTTCTTTTTTTAGTTTTTAAATCAGTTTTATTTTCCTTCTCTACCTAAGCCTGTTGTAACAGCCTAACCCTAGATGCTAATCCCCTGTGCAAACACAAGAGGAGAAAAAAATCCTTGAAAAAGACCGCAGAACTCCTAAGACTACAGATTAGGATAAGACAGTCCTAGCGGGCAACAGAAACACAAAGTAGGGATGAAGGGCTTACTGGGATGGAGAAGAATTAACATGGTGGAGATCTTGGATAGCAATGCAAGGTGCAAACTGACTACTGAAAAGGTCAGGCTGATCTAGCTCCCTCACGTACCTGCTGCATCAACAGAGTCTGTGATATTTACCATTGCCCTTCAGACAACAAAGAGTCAACAGTACCCACCCACACACACACACACACACTCACGCGCACACATGCCACATGCTTCCACATTTCATCCAAAATGAGCCAGCTAAACTTCATCTTCCCTCTCTCCATTTGTCTAGTAACCCATTTCCATTGGGGAGAAAAAAGGGGGAGCACACATCAAAATGGCAGACAACTCAGCATTCATGGATTGGGGACAGCCGAAGCGAAGCTTGCGTGTGAGTGTTGCTCAATAACCAAGTGCTGCACTCCTTGTCGTCACCACATGTGTGGTTGGGTTGCAAAGGAAGGAGACTTTGTCCCAGATTTCCTCTTTTTCCTTCACGAGAGGCGGTGGGGTGCTTTGATGTGGCATTGCTGAGTGCACCAACCACAGCCGGTGCAGATGGGCCCAGACCCAACTTGTGGTGGGGGAATATTTATGAATTGAAGGAAAGTCGATGGGAATTCGCAGACACACGTTTTTTCCGGATTCAGACTTACTCTCCAGTTTGCAAACATAAATACGGCCCCCCCCCCCCTCCCTATTTGAAGCCTATGGTGCTGAATGAAGAAGATTGAAAATATAGCAGTTGCTGTTTGAAGCACCAGACTTACATTTGAGTTACAATCCTGTGGAAGATGTCAGAGATAAGTGTACCTTTGACATTCAACAAAGAAAAGTGCGCAAAGTGAATTAGTAGTGTCATTGTTGGCATGTCTCAGCCAATAGCAGGCAAAATAAGGCTTTCATAATGACAGAGGAGCTGATGTTGATGCCTGCGCCAGCCTGTAACTCAACCACGCATGGAAACCCAGGCAACTCCATGGTAACAATGTGTGAAGAGAGTTCTGTGCACAAAATCAAAAGACACCGAGTGCTGAGAACATCCAACGTGCCTTCAAGCGATAGAGGCGATCCAAGACACACACACAGACACACACAACCTCTGACACCAAAGGGTCAAGAACATGGATGTTGTGTAACAAAGACAGTTGAGGCAGACAACATGAGCCCAGCCAAATTAGATCCAGAGAGAGGGAAGAGAACTGAGGAGACAGACGAAGAAAAAGAGTGCGAGAGAGAGAGAGAGACACTAGACAAGAAGTTTTGGCTGTGTAGAATTCCTGCAGGACGGCATCCAAAACAACATTATCATTCCCAGATGTTCCCTTCCCATTTGCTTCTCGGATACCCAACTTCCCGACCTCTCCTCAGGGAGCCTAATCCCAGTGAAATCCTGCTGCATTCCTGCAGCTTGGATCCCTGCACCCGTCGGAGAAGCAGAAATATTTCAGATATTTGGTGAGAGTGCTGAGGATGATGTCACATTGCGCAAAAGCCTGGATGCTTTGCTATGGTTCTGTGTGTCTGTGTGTGTGTGTTTCCCTCCATGTTATACTGAGCAGTTATCATAGGAAGAGACTAGACAAGACAGACTAGTTTCATTTCACAGACTTCATTTTCAAAAAAGAAGAAGGAAAAAAAAACATAAAAAATGAAGACAATACTTTACATAACAGTGAAACACAGAAATATGCATCTGGATAAATTAATATTTTGAGTTATTCCACATAAATATCCATAAAGAAAACAAAACGACATAATACTCTTGATGTGCAACAGAAAAAAAAAAATGCCATCGCTGAGGAACAGAAAATAACTTTTGCGATGCTGTCTAGAACTGGAAGTCCTCATCCGTCATGTCAATGGCCCAGGCAAACTTCTCCCTCTGGGTTTTGTTATAGATCTTCTCAATGGGGACATTGTATTTTTTACACCTGCAAAAAAAATAAATAAAAAAAACCAAAATGGTTAGGACATTTGCCACCCTATACAAAAAAATAAATCTCTGCTTCAGTCAATCATTTCCAATGTATATAAAAGGCTGCTTGTGCCACTGCTTGGGGTATTCAATCTAAATTTAGAGAGTCTGTGTTCAGTATTAAATATGAAATAGCTGTAATATCAACAAGAGTTTTTTTAGAGTTCACGAAACACTCTCAAATCCCTATTCCTACTGTGTCTCCAGCCGAGCCAATGAAAAGGCGCGCTGTTTGTCTGTGTGTAGACTGGAGCGGCGGTTACCAGGCGACGGAGATCCTGGGGTCAAGGTAGTTGAGCTTGGACGTGCCCAAGGCAATGACCTTGTTCTCCTCGCGGTCCGTCACCTGAAGCTCCAGCTTCTTCAACTGTTCCTCCAGCCTCCGCAGAGCCTTTTCCTTCTTCTCGATCAGTCTGAAGAAAGAGGGAGAGGGAGATGGGAGGGGAGGGCAGACACAGAGGGCAACAAAAAGAGAAAAGGCGAGAGTAGGAGAGTGTGTGAACATTAAAAGGGGAGACGGAAGAAAAAAAAACAGAGAGGGAGGGAGAAAAGATTGAACGAGGAAGCGAATGAGGGAGAGAGGAAAAGTGAGAATGTGTGTGTGTGAGAGAGAGAGAGAGCAAAAGTGAGAATGCATGTGTGAGAGAGGGCACAGCAAGACAGCCAGAGATAGACAGACAGTAAAAGGAAAGACACACAGGGAAAAAGAAAGAACAGAGCAAGCAAAAGAAACACATCTCAAGAGTGAGCACAAGAGAAAAGAGCCAGGCAAAAAAAAGGAGAAGAAAAAAAAAAAGAAAACACAACAACATGACTGTCAAGATAAAGCCTACTCTGAGTCTTTTGGGAGACATTTTGAAGTATTATAGAAGTGGAAAGGCGAGGTGAGGGGTTGTTACTTTTTGGATCTGTCAGATGGGTGCTCTTTGTGGGCCCTCTTGGCTTTCTTCAGCTCTTTCTTGGCTTCCTCTATTTGCGCCTTCTTCTTCTGAATCTGGAGCAGTACACAATCAAAATCTTACTCTGGCAAACACCCAAGTTCCCATAATCTCCAAAATACGCTGTCTAATACTGCCTATTGCACCACAGACCACAAATAAATCAAGCCTAATATAATAAAAACTGAAAAATAATTTTAAAGACAGAAGAAATAGTCAGTCCCTAAACCCAAACTGGTCGAAAATATTAAATAATTATGTCAACCATATGCACGTTTTTTACAAAACGATTATTTAGAAATGCATTATTCCCTTTGCGCATATCTAGATTATGTACATGTTGTTTGTAACTAGATTTGATTCTAATAAAATAAAACATTTGTGATATGAACAACTCATGCATCGCGAATGGCAAAATATTAATACTATTTTCTTCAAAAAAAAAAAAAAAAAAAAATGCACCAAAAACCAAAAAAAAAAAAAAAAAAAAGGCCTAGAAGACAAGGACTAGCAGTCACACTCAACATCACAAACCCACAGCTTCAAAAACTTCAGAGACATTCACAAGATGACATCAATGCAGCAGGTGCCCTGGACCCATCAATCACTGCACTATGCACCGGGCTCACCTTCTCCTGCAGGAGCTGCATGGATTTCTCAAATGTCTTGGGTGCTGCCCTCTGGTGGTTGCAAAGGATAGCTACAGCTCGGTTCGCCCGGTTGTACGACAGGATCTTCTCCTCCACGGTCATGTCCTCTGAGAACACACCAAACAGGAGCCTGAGTCACAGGCATGGCTACACAAACACCGCTCGCTGTCACTAAAACGCAAGTGACAGAACATAACACTTGGGACCAAAACTGCAGGGGACTCGAATGATTCATGGGAACTGCTAAAGGACACTTCAGCATGGCACGGTGCCTCCACTCTGCAAAATACACAATCACCACTTCTAGTTTCTCCAAAAATAAAATATGGTTGTCTGGTGTTTTTGTTCCAAATTCAACTGACGGAATGAGATGGTGTGCACGGGCTCATACCTAATCACCACCATACAAGAGCACTAGAACCTTTTGCTGTGTGTTAGAGATAGCTTAAAGGGACTGTCTTTAAGCAGACAATATTAACCGTAAGCCATGCTGCTAACTACGGTCAGACATGGTGGTCTTGCTGTTGTACGGTTTAACCCAATGGAGACAAACAAACCGCGATGGTCTCCTGGGACAAAGTCGGGGTTAAGCACTTTAGCATCTGTTCAGGGGGGAACAGCGATGGCAGCCCCTGGGGTTTCACTCATTCCTCTGGTGTTCCATGTGGAAGCTCACTTCTTCTAAATGCACTTTTGCTGTAATCAGTGCAAAGGTACACTCCACACACACACACACACACACACACCTCACCTTTTGTCAGCTTGTTGAGTTGGTCCTGTAGAGTGGTGGAGGCATTGAAAGTTCGGAAGACCTTGGCAGTCAGGCCCGGCATGCACTCATTCAGCTTTTTGTTGAGGTAAGTTGTCTTAGGATCAAAGCCAATACAAAGGGCAAGAGATAAGTCATGGAAGCCTTTTTTTGCGAAGACATGTACACTGACACAGATATAATACCGAAGCCTTGTTTGCCTCTTTGTGTTCGTGCTTGTGTGTGTGTGTGTGTGTGTGTGTGTGTTTTTAAGGAGCACAGGAGGTGAGCTTACTGTGATCCTGTCAAAAAGGTCATCCTCTGGGTCTTTGTTTTCCTTAAATATTTTCAAGCTTTTAAAAACCTGTAAAAAAAAAAAAAAAAAAAAAAAAAACAACAAAAAAAAAAAAAAAAATTTTTTAAATTAACTTAACAAAAAAAAAATAGGGGGGGGGGGGGGGGGGGGGGGGGGTGGACATGTGATGGTGAGCACCAGAGTTTAGGGTAGGAATTTGTATTTTAAAAGGACCATTCCAGCATAAGCCCTGCTTATGATGTTCGACCCCAAGCGAGATTGACTAGAGCTGGGTTCCTCCGGTCAAAATGAAATCACAGGCCAGACCAGCAGTGCAGACGCTACAGTGTTCTCAAGGTATATAAAGCTATGAAGAAAGCCTATTAAACACCAGAATGCACTTGGGAAAAAACATGGGAAACTAAAAGGCAACATCTCAGAAATAAATGAATAAATACATACATCTGGGTGCGTGGACCCACTTGAGGCCTACAGTAGTTGTAACAAGGTTGAACTGAACAATTAAAATTCTCTCTTCTGTGAAAATCATTTCATTTATGAAACTATAAATACACTACACTATAAATTAAACTTTATTATAATGCTTAACAATAAATAATATCAATAAAAGCAAAAAAACTCAATTTTAAACGAGCCAATATCTGGATAAATCTGGAAAAAAAAAATAAGTCTACATATTGAAAAAGCAAGTAATGCACCCACTTTCTTCTCCACTGGTACTTTGTTGTAGTAGCGGATAGAGTCCTTGCCCAGGAAGTCGAACTCCACAACCCACTCCTGGTCGTCAAGCTTCTCATGGAGGGAGATGTGCTCCACACGCAGAGAGCAGCAGCCCACTGTGTCTGCAGTGTCGTCCTCCTTCTCATTCCCAGCTCGCAGGGCCAGCTGTGACCACACACACACACACACACACGCACAAAATTAAAACATACACTACCTATACACTCACAAATATAGGTATGTACACAGAAATAATGACAAAAACAAAATTACATGTTGTTATGTAGAAGAAATGACAGTATTATGGATCATTACACCTTTCTACAGATCACCATATACAGACACACTATTCACTGTGAAAGTGCTTCATGTGTTTCTCATTCTGACTACCAAACTTGGCGCTGCAGAGGAAGCTCCTTGCGAGGGCGCTCAGCCACTCAACCACTCTTAAGCATCAGTATTCACTCTAGCCCCTCACCTCCGGGAGCACAGCGGAGGCAGCTATTGCCCAGAGGTCAATGGCTCCAACACGGCGCAGGGGTCACCGGGGTGGCCGGCTAATGAGACGACCCACTGCAAAGCTAGCGCCCGCCTTCAACCCCAACACCCCCCCCCCGCCATCTTCCGCCTCTCACCTTGTCTATGAAGTAGAGCGCGACGCCCCTCTGCCGGGTCTTCATCTCTCGAGAGCTCCAGTCCTGCTGGTACTGGCGCCGGATGGAGTCCACCTCCAGCTTCAGGCTCCTGGCCACCTCGTACTTCTGCCAGTCCTTCTCTCCCTGGGTGGGGAGCACAGGGAGCGCGCCAACGCACAAAAGAGAAACTTGAAATATCGGACCACTCGTTCACCTCCACAGAGAAACCGTATGAGTCACTGTGCCCCTACAGAGGCCCTGGATGAATGTCGCTTATTTATACGATCGCCAAGACCAAATATTTACCAGGGGTTTGGGGAGGGAAGAACCACAGGTTGTAACTGACAGGTTTGATGCAAAGAAGAAATCCTTTTAGATGTAGGCAGTCAATTGAAATTTTAAAACATGTAATTTAAGTATGCAATAATATTTTACCGTTAAGTGCAGGTATTAGGGATCACACAGGGATCCTGGGCCTTTAATGTTATACTATGCAAGCTTGTTACATCTGCTTTTGGTATCGCAGGCCAAACAATTCTTCTGTTTGCTTTATGATTTAATGAGGCTGAGGGGGTGCTGCTTAAATTAGCAGACTTGCTACAAAAACGAGAAAGAAACTTAACACGAACACAGAGAAGGGATAAAAAAAAGAATTATAATAATAATAAACAAATCACTACACATAAACTTGATTTTCACACAACGTTTTCCGTTTTTTATGTAGACACATTTGAAAAACTTCACAGGCTTCACCTCACTTCATTCATTTTAAGCACATGTCTGGACGAAAAGCAGTTATATATATATATATATCTCTCATCAGGCTAAGGCATGTCTCCTGACCTTGAGTTTAGAGCTGGGGTTCAGCATGATGTACTTGGTGTGGTTCTGGACATTCTCCACCCAGGACGCCAGCCAGGTAACGGTGTTGTCATGCTGCACTCGCTTCCACCTGTGCCCCGAGGGAGGGGTGGGGACCTTGGAGTCCCTGCGTAACGGGCGGAAGAGCCAAGTTAGCCGGTGAGGGAGGGGGGGCTTTGATTTATGCAAACACCAAGCTTGAAAGTCCATTCTCTGCCTGGGGCCCTTTTCCATTTCCTTGAGCTGCACTAGCACCAATGTGACAGGCAAATTTACTCTCCCAGTGAGAAAACTGAATTAAGTTGACAGAATGAAAAGTTCTTCTCAATCAGCTGTGGGTCAACTATGCATTTGATTTCACCTCATGTCGGCTCTTTTTGCCCCCACATCATGGCCGGACTAGCCCCTACCCCACAACACACTTATTGCCTGGACATTTTTAGCCCCATGCACTAAACTTTCAATTGACACTCCTATATTATGACTTTTTAAGCATTTTTTACAGTATTATTCTCCTTCTTTATCAATTTGTTTGTGTACTGTAGTGACACAGAAGCTGCACTGGCAATATCCCTGCTCAAACATCTCTTGCACAAAAACAGGATGCACTTACAGTACTAGGATATAATATAACCACATCCTCTTGCTCATTCCAGTACTACTCTTACACCTTAGTTTCCAACTGTACTACTTACTGTACCTATGTAACTAAAAGGGCTCTTCCTGGTTAATCCCACATATTAGATTCTTGCTGTATTCAGGGTTGCTATGGTGATGACACAGTACAAGGCAGCCTTTTACCAACTCCCGCTTGTCTTCACCCTTTTTGCTATTTTTAACGTTCTTCACCTTTTGTGATCAGCATTGAGCTGAATCATGTCAGCATGTAAATAGATTAAAGTTTTGATTAGTTTGTCTTTTTGGGGATGTGCTTCTGTTCAATCAAATAATGATTTATTGGCTTTTCTTGCATCTTTCTTTTTCTCTTTTATTTAACTAATTTATGCAAATTTGACCCCATGTCTTGTATTGGTATTTCAATGCATGTGACCAACTTCTTGATCCCTCTCTACATCTTTCATGCGTTTAAATGATATACTGGATTACATTGCATCCATAATCTTCTTGACCTTGCTCCTTAGTTTTTGTGTGTGTGTGTGTGTGTGTGTGTGTGTGTGTGTCTTTAGCTATGCTCACTTGCTGCAATTGATAATGATGTCTTCAGGCTGAATTCTTTTTTTCAGTTTGCCCATTTTAGGATGCTCGCCACGGCCACGAAATAACCCAGGTGGTTCTACACGAAAGTTCCCAATCTTCTCCCGGTGGCCATCCAGGAAACAGTACCCATACTCTTCTGTTAACTGGTTAGCTTCTTCTTTAAGAACCTGGACTCATAGAATTATACATAATACAGATCACAAAATACAAAAGACAAAAAAAAGAGAAATTAACCTCAACATACCCATTAACATTAAGCTCAAATATACCCATATACCAATATTCTAATTCTTACTTGTTTTTCCTCCTTGCTCATATTCTTTTTCTCTTCTGACTTGCTGAGAAAGTATTTGTTGATTTCACTAAAGTCACATTTGGGTAGTTTTTTGATAGTCTTTCGTTCATCTTCTGACATAACCTTTTGCAAATACAGGAAAGACTTAATCACACCTTCACTTGAGGAAAAGGTATACTAATATTATAGACTACCGGTAACTATTTTATAATAGAAGTTTCGATTTGACAAGAGAATTTAAAATGTATGTTAAACCTCTTTCCAGTCACCGAAGAAGTTCTTCTGAAAAGCTTCCTTTGTGGTATATTCATGCTCCAGCATCTTGGCATAGAAAGTTGCAATCTCCTCTGCAGCCAAACTAAGTTTGATCGGCTCACCTAAAACAAGGCACACTAGTGAGCAAATTATAAACACCACCCATGTGCTCTATCAACAATGCCTTGCCTACACTTACCACCATAATAGAAGGACACGTTATTAGGCAATGGTTCATACTCAGGAGGAAATAAAGGTCCTCTATGTTCAAGAGTTGTCCATTTTTGTCCATTATTGGAATTATTGCTCTCCTCCCACCTGTTAATTAAGTGATTATCATGTAAAGGTCAGACCATTTGGCAACAGTGAGTTAAGCCAACAGAGCTCATGCATTCTATTAAAACTGTTTTACCCCAGTGTTTTTCAACCACTGTGCCGTGGAACACTACAGTGCCGTGGGATACTGTCTGGCGTGCCATGGGAAATTATCCAATTTCACCTAATTGGTCTAAAAATATTTTTCAAAACAAATTATTATCTGCAAATAATGTGCCATTGTCAAGTGTCTGTGCCGTCTCGGCAGGGTTGGGTAGTAACGGATTACATGTAATCTGGATTACGTAATCAGATTACAAAAATCAAGTAACTGTAATCAGCCCAGATTACAATGCAAAAATGTGTAATCAAATTACAGTTCCATTGTTGGGGATTACCTGATTACTTCTCATCTTGCTAACAATGCAACTTTTTATGACAGCCTAACTATCGGGGGGGATTTAGGCGTCCACATGTAGCCGGTTATCTGCAAAACTGATATTTTTCTTCGTTTTCACCTGTCATCCACACAAAAACGCATCAAAAACTCCAGGCAAAGTGGATTTTTCTGAAAACTCCGTTTGTGCGTTTGCGTGTAGACAGAGTTAACCAGAGGTTTGCGTTTTCAAACATCACAATATGCGGCAAAATCAAAAGAAAATTCTGACTTTTAACGTGCGACCTTTGTTTACTGCCGTAGAAGAGGTATAAAATAGCATTTCATAGCGGTGGAAATTATATGCCCGGGTCACTTCCAGGCTAACGAACTTTGGCTCAAAACGGTAAAATATAACTTTCTCAAAACACATCCGAATTACATGATTTTGATGTCAACTCAACGTATGTACTCCCAATCATCCTTAAATTGATAAAGTGTATTTTACTCCGGATAAATCCTTTAAGCAGTGGGGTCTTGGATCTCTGGCTGCTGTATCACAGCGATAATCCAGCAATCAAAAAATAAGTCAGCAGTCAACTGTGCTTGGACAGCGTCTCTGCTGCCATAGTAAATTAAACAAGCACAGGATTTGTGAGCAGACTGTATTGGTCTGCGTCATCATCTAATTACAGCGTCACCCGAGTTTTCTTTATGAACTGGTTAATTAATAAAATGTGTAATTGATTCACAAACTGAGAGCTAAAAAAAATAGATGTAATGAAATCATAAAGTGAAACACAAAATAAAAATTCTTTGGTCAATGCTGTGGCAGAATCTAAAAGTAATCAAAAAGTAATCAGATTACGTTACATGTTTTTGGTAATCCAACTGATTACGTTACGAATTACAAAAATTGGCAGGTAATTTGTAATCAGTAATCAATTACATTTCAAAGTAATCTGACCCAACCCTGCGTCTCGGCTATAAAATACTTCTTTGTGTTTCTCTAATTTCTATTCAAGACACTTGAGTCACCTGGTGAGAATGACTTGTGAGTTTAACAATCTGCTAGTGGTGAGCCTCGTGATGTTTTCAATGAAAAGTGTGCCTTGGCTAAAAATTGGTTAAAAAACACCGTTTTACCTTATCTTCCTAAACAAATGAAGGATTTCGGATAGGCCAGTTTACCCCTCAAAACTGAGCTCTTACACTCGGCTTCAAGAATATATGTAGCGAAAATAAAAATGAAGATCGGACCATTATATTGACCATTAGCCTATACCATGAATATTACAATAATACTTGCAATGAAGCTTTCAACGCTTTCTAAAATTCCACAACTGACCTTAACGTTACATTCCTGGCTGCCCTTTTGGTCACACGAGCATAATTTAAATGTGAATTAAAAGAAATATTCCGACTTAAACACTGTGACCCGTACACAAATTGACGGACGGCATAACGAAATATGTTCATTCCCTTTAAAACAACGTAAAGATAGTAACTTGCACTGACTAAATACAGTTGTCATTATCAAGCCCCACAGTTTACATTCGCTTGCTGCACTCGCACATGGACTGTGTTACAATCAATTTCTTCCCTCTAGAAACAAATGCATCTTAGGAAAGCAAAGTGAAATTATGCAAAGGCTGACAACTTCAGGAATTTATGTCCATGGTTACACGAATTTCATGAGCTTAATTTAATTTAGACATCTTGAGGGGTGCATTTTATTAGAAGATCTATCTTAGATTGAGTAAATCTGACCTTAAATCAAAATAATTTAATTTATCAGGCACACAACACTCTGCATTTGACAGCCTTTGTGAAAGATAAGGACGTAATTTTCTCCAACTAACTACATATCTTATAATTCAGGCTTATGCCTACATCACCAGAACACCAGGCTAAGGCAGGCCGGCCAGACAGACAGATGCTCACCATTTCCACTTGCATTTTTCCTCCTCCTTCTTCTCTCCCTTCTTAGTTTTTATCTTTCCCTCTTTGTCTTCCCCTCCTTTGGTCCCCTTCTTTTTTTTAGGTTCCTCATCATCAACCCCTTGATGCTTCCTTTTCTTTTTCTGAATGTCTGTTTTTTCTTGGAGAGAGCCATTGGGAGGTTTCCCTTTTTTCTTTTCCTTTCGGTCTTTTCCCTTCTCATGTTTATGGTCTTTCTGATGTTTGTGGTCAACTGAGGTTTTGTTCCCAACCTCATTTTCCTCTTTTAGTGGAATTTTCTCCTCTGCAACACTTGAATCAGCCTGGTCCTGTAATTAAAGAGAAGAAAAGAATGTTTGTGTTTTTCATGTCAGAAAAGATGTATGTTCTTCAATAAATGTTTTGGCATACTTAAAAAAGCTTATATTTTTTTGCATAATCATCAGGCACAATCTTAATTAAGCCAGTGTGTGATCAGATTTTACAGCGAAGCAAATGAGCCATGATTTATTCTACATTACAGAGATCACAGACCCCTATAACAAATTTGTCTATAATTAACATTGGGTTACCCACTAGGCTAAACGGTAAACTATAACTAAGCAGGCTATAACTAAGCACTAAACAAGGCCTGAATTAGTTTTCTTTCTTACTCTAGCAAGCCTACCTAGTTAGGCTACAGAAGATGAAATTAAACGTTTTGACAAGAGGTCAAGTTGTGATTGTGTCTTGATCTTTCCCAAGATTTTTTTTGTTGCAGAATTTAGGGGAAATAACTAAGGTTACTGTAAAATGTTGAAAGAAAATGTATATGCTGTATTGAAGAATAAGCCTGTTGTGTTTAACTACAATAAAATATCCAACACAAACTTACTGTTAGATACTTAGATCTTCCATTTAGGCCTTCTGTGGTTCCATTCAAGGGGTTTTTCTTGGTCTTCTTCCTGCTGACAATGGGTCGGAATTAGGACAGGGCAACAAATCACCATTTTTAGGACAGTTTTAAGATGGTCCCGTTTGCACCTGTCCGTTTCCCTCTCCGAGTCTGTAGTCCTCTTCTGCCCTTTTCCATTCTCCTCCAGTCTCATCACGTCTCAGATGCGCTGTAGCTCTTAGTTGAATACTGTGGAAGGCCTAATTCACTAAAATGTGGATATTGCTATGAGGGGCTGTTCTCGACCAGTTGGTTAGGCTACTAAATGTTGTGGCCACCATGCATATCCTAACATCTGTGTTTGCTTGATGTGACACATTTTGCATTGGAAGTGCGCGTGCAGAACGTCAGATACACAATCGATAGACTATTCCAGTTTAACGCTGCGTCGACAGCAGTTTGAGTGTTTAGCCTACAGTGCTCTTTGTAAAAACAAGTCGATTAAAAATGTTTAAGAGGGCTTCCACTTACCTCTGGAATTTATAGGCAACTATACCTGCAAACCAACTATATGACCTGCTCACTATTCCCCTATGTTCCTTTTAGGCGTCTCTGGTTCAAACAAGTTGTCTTCACACCTGAATGTTTTAAGTGCCACATGCGTACAAGTGCGCATGATCAACTTGATTAACTCGTGGTTGATGGTCATGGGTAAACCACGGCTATTCATTTAAAAAATTCGTTTTAAACTTTGCCGAATAGAACTTGTAGATAGTAAAAAAAAAAACGCAGAGATCGGGTAGGTTACCAAAAGGTAATGTATTTATTACAGCAAATATATCTTGAGCTGTTATTATACATAATTCATTAGAGGTTTGTACAGCCTGATGGAATATTCACCATCAAAACCTTGTTCATCAGCATCTCATTCAGTTTTATACTTTACAAATCATATATTTCATTTTCAATTATGGCATGAAACTGGCATTGTAGAACAGCAGGTTTATTGACAACTGGGATAAGGCAGAGCAGTAATGTCCATTAGGCTGCCATATGTACACATCAAAACATCTTTTCATTTTTGCCTGTACAGTACAGTGAGGAAGAAAATCTACTCATATTACACAATATACATTGTCTTTAAGAAAATCTGAACAATTAAACATGTCAATAAACCTATATTCTCATAAAATTATCACCACAATCAATAAAGTATAACAATTTTATGTTAGTTCTGAAATTTTAATGACATCTGAGAAAATAAACTAAAATCATCAAAACAAATCATGACACTACACACCTACCCCCCCATACCCTCCAAAAAAATAAGATGTAGAAAAAGCTTGATTGTTAGTCTCAACTGGTGCCCAGAACATTGGAGCACCAGAAAGCTGGGGGTGCCTGGGGGGGTATGCTGAGTGCTATGAGCAAGCAATGGATTCCAGTTGTTGCTCTGCCTCGGCGGCCATGGCGGCTGCCTGCAACTGCTCAGTCTCGCTCTGCAGTGGGTTTGGCGCCAGCTGCTTGCGCTCGCTGTGCATGTTGTTCTCATGCCGTTTGAGGTCCGAGGCCTTAGCGAAGGCCTTAGTGCACGAGCCGCAGACAAATGGCTTCTCGCCGCGGTGCCGTCGCTCGTGGTCCTTCAGGTGTGACTTATGCTTGAAGGCCTTCTCACACATCTGGCAACCAAAGGGCCGCTCGTTGCTGTGCACGCGCTCATGCTTTTTCAGGTCCGGTGCCCGGATGAAGGACTTGCCACACACCTCACAGCGGTATGGCTTGAAGCCTGTGTGGATCTTCAGGTGTTCCTTCAAATGGGCCTGCGTGGTGAAGGCCTTGGTGCAGATATCGCATATAAACGGCCGATCAGCAGAGTGCAGCTTCTCATGCTTCCTTAGCCGGTTCTCGTCCATGAAGGTCTTGCCACACACCTGGCAACCCAGATGCTCTCTGTGGCCATAAAGGAGGTACTCAAATTTCATGTCGGCTGCGGCTGTGGTCCAGCCAGGGCCTTGCTCGTCCTTCACTTCCCCCATGCTGTCGGCAAAGCCAAGAGTTTGGGCAGCATGGCCTGCCAAGTCTTTGGGTTCAGTGTCCATGGCTTCAACGTCCTGGTCGTAGCAGCTCACTTTGTGGACCTCTTCGTTGGCTAGCTCTTTGAGGATGGCCTCTTGCACTCTTAGAGCACTGTTGGGAGATTTGTCGAGGTCGTGATTGGCGTGGGTGTCGTCAACTATGTCATCAGTTGGAGTGTCGTCGTGGTCGCCTAGCACCTGCACATCATTGTCTGTTGGCAGGTGAGAATCATCGGTGGGCATTCCAATTTTGACAATGTCATAAGGGAATTTGGCATTTCTTTGGTCTGTCTTTTCCTCTGTGGTCAAGTCCCGTTTTTGTGAACAAAGCTTATCCAAAAAACGTATTCCAAGAATCTGCCCTGATGACATCATCAAGTTGACATCTTTCTTTTTCACAGATATCTTTGCTGTGTACATATAATTTAGAACCTCCTCAAAGATGTCTGACCGGATAAAGTCAATTTCTATTACAGAGGAGTTGTCGACCTCATGCTTTTTAAACAGCTTTTTGAAGTAATTGCTGCAGGCTGCTAAAACACAGCGGTGTGCCCTGAATTTAACATCCTCAACAACTACAGCAATGTCACAATGCTCTCCTTCCAACCTCTGTTCATTTAGTATTTTCAGGAAGATAGTCTTGTGTTCATCATCAACATACTTCACAGTTTCCGACATGTTGATGAGAATCCCTGGAAGTTAAAACAGAAAGAGGAACATTTTAAGATTACTTCTGAACACAGAGAAACAAGTATGGCTGCACATTGAGTTACATTTTTTTATAAGACACCAGTCTCTTTTCTAAAATGTGGTTGCATTCATCTCATGCAAGCCTACATTTCAGAAATGTAATGCCAAAACACTCATTTAACCTGACATTTAACTTTTTGACTTAGTGTCCCAATTAATGTCCAGCAGAGATTACCACATTAGAATCGATGATTACATGAAGGTTCGATTTGAAGGGGAATTTTACTTCAGCTTCGCATCTTATTAAAAATGCCATTTCTAAATTCTTAATTTACATTTGAATGATGCGTGTTTTGTATGACAATCGATATTAATATGAGTACTGCCTGAGTCACAATTTTATAACAGCGAGCAATATTTGTGCCCAAACAGGAAGAAAATACTTAATGTGTTCATTTAGTACAGCAACCGCTAACGTTACTAGCTAATGTAATTTGAATGGAAGAGGTTCAACTATTTATTCAGCTAGCATTTAAAGGGGACCAATATATATCAGAACTTATGTTGAATGTTTACCAATCCAAATGAGCACGGTATGATGGCAAATTGGGAGGCTATATTTATAATGCTCAGCGCACAGGATAACATTCAAAGATAACAAGCTAACAATATAATCGACTTAGCTGGCTTGCTAGCCAGCTTGGTAGGTACCTCGCTAAAATGATGCATTTCAGTGTAACGTTATATGATACTAGCGAGTGAATTACCTCGTTGTTTTACGACACGTTATCTAAAATCTGACCACTGTCCTAAAATGTAGTGAATATCCCTGTCAAATGCTAGATATTAGAAAGGCCTTTCAAAAAATGTTTTGCTAACAAATATAGCTAGGCTTCAGCGATATTTCGTTTACCATAGTGGATTAGCTACTAGCGGTCGAGGAAGTTGCTAGCTAACGTTAGCTAGCTTTCTTCAGATCTGCATTGTTAGCGTCGACAAACACGAAATCCGCCGTCTCTGTTAATTCTCAATATCGTCCATAAAGACAGACTATCAATCCTAATTGATTAAACAATACTTTTGAAACGAACTTTACATTTTCACTGCAGCGCCTTTCTCCATGCTGGGAGAAATGGACGTTTCCGATTGACGACAGGCGCGCCGAGGGAGCGCCCGTCACCGCTTGGAAAATGCCCGAGCAGCCATGAACACTCCTGAAATGACGAACTCGAGCTTTCACCACGACCGTGAGCGCGCAGGCATCTTGGCCAAACATTATGCAATAATTCGGGAGATGTTGCAATTGTCTAAAAATGCACGTCTTACCTATTTTGTGCTATTTTGTCCCACTGAGAAAGTCTCCGTTGACTGTCACACAACCAGTAAAGAATAATATACTTTGTGTTTGTTAGCTTGAGGACGAGCACAGACGGAAGGACGCGCTGCGCCAGCACGGAACTGCAGAGAGCTAGTGACTCAAGCGCGTACGTACGTATATCGCAATTGGAAGTTGTTACGCAAAATGCGCACATGCCTACACAAAGAGCTGTGGCCTGACGAAGGCTACCATTCTTACGCAAATCACAGAGTAGAAATCTCTGGAGCGCGAACCCTGAAGGTAAACGGGCGCACATTGGGGGCGCGAAAGCCACTGTCACGAGCGGGAAACGAGCACGTTAATAAAGATTTTAATGTGAAACTTGAGGATGCAAATGTGTCATTTGTTTTTGGTATCCTCTACATGGCATAAATAAATAGGTTTCTTTCATTAATCTAGCCTTACATTTAGCCACTTAAAACATTAAACATCTAGGCTTTGTTTATTATGATTATGATGATGATTATGTTCACATTTGGGTATAGACATGTAGTAGTGTTAAACCATAGTCAAATAAAACTATAGACTAGGCCTCAGCACATACCTACATAACTACAAATCAGATATGGCAAATACACATGTGGCCTATTAGCCTACTATTTGGCTACTATTATTGTTATTATTATTATACAACTATGCATAAGTTTTTCCAGAGTCCTATGCTGACACACACACACACACAAACAGACTAATTATGGTCGTCTATAAGTGCCTTCTTTAGGCTCGTTAAGGTCTAGTATAAGTGTATTGTGCCTTGTATATATATACAATTCTACTTGCCTGTTACTAATCTAATCCTTTTATATAAACTTTTAAACTAAAATTGCAATATTCGCAACATAAAAGCATTTTAGGCCTAATGGAAGTGATAGTCTATCAAGGCTAAATGAAATGTTAATGCCAACTCTGTAATTATTATACGGTAGTATGTCTCTGCTCAATATGGGTCCAGATCAGTAGCCGAATATTCACACTTCAAGCTGTGTGTAGAACCCAGCTCACAACCCAGAGGCAGTCATGCCACACAACTAGCCTACATTGCCTGCAATTCACTGAGGATTTCACACGTTATGTGTCTGATACATTTTGAGAGTATCTCTCCTTGCTCATAAAATATCAAATCTGCTTTTCAGATGAGATTTTATTTACAACAATGACCACATGGAGTGGGAATAATCCCACAACGATTTTCTAAATCATGTTCACATGTCTGTGATGTTAAACAGGAACTCTTCTCACACACTTCTCAGCTTGGAAAAGAAGAACCAAAAAGAGTGATAGCCCTCATGAGGTTATGGAAACCCATAATCTGCATGCTTTTATCACGTGTATTTTGTTTTTGTGTCAGAATGTCATGCATCTTCTATTGCCTGTGTGTACCACAACCCTTCCCTCTCAAATCTATTAACAATTAGGATAGAGAGAAACAAAAACAAAGGTGGATTTTATTTTTTTTATTTGAGCTTTTGTGGGAAACTCATTCAACATTGATGGTTTTTCAGCTGACATACAGGTTTCAGAATGACCAACACATGGAGCTGTTGAAAAACAAAACAAAACAAACAAAAAAAACCTCCAAAGACTACAAACACACATACACACAGACATACATGAGTGGAGCTATTTTGGGCATAAGGGGTTTCTACCCACTCTGTACAGTTTAAGGCTTGATGTGCCACCACAGGCTGGGACAATATTCCGGGATGGATTTCAGAGCAGGGCACAGGGGCACAGAGCAGACCTTCTCCCAGTAATCAGACTCTGCTGCAGTTCAATACAGCAGCGACAGCAGCATTGTAGCAGTAGCTGAAAAACTCACTTGCTGGCAGACATAAAACATAAAGGATGCTGCCCCTCCTCCTTTTCACTCAACCTCATTATTTAAGGGGTAACATAAGAAAATAATGAAAACTATACAAACAAACAAAAATGAATGTAAGTAAAAACAAAACAAACAAAAACATCTAAGTTAAAGATCTATGGAAACAGTTCTATGCATTTTAACACCCTATATCTCTCTGTAACATTCAGCATTAAAACCCATAAAACAGAGGAGTTGTAGATGGGGGCGAGGAACACAACTTGGCAATATGAATGGCACATCTATTGCATGGTTAAATATTGTGCGCTCATATAGGTACAGCCTATTTGTATCACTTGTGGAGTGAGCTTTACTTTAATAAATAAAATGTAGTTCTTTATATCAGTAATATTTTCAAAACACCTCTAACATACATTCTTGTCCCTTTTAGACTGAGTGCGCAGGTTGAGTAAAATGTACACAGTTTCATTTTTTGCTAAAATGTGTTGTTTTTTTTTTTTTTATTACTATTTTTTTCCTCTTCAAAAAAATGCTGAATTGTTCCCTTTTCATGCAGGTTACATGATCCAAGTGTGGACTGGACTGCCTTGTGGATTTGTAAGCCTGGGTTGGTGACGGTGGGAGAGTATGATGCTACTCCAAAGGTACTTGGACGAAGTAGTATCCTTTTTATGATGCTGTTAGCATGATCAGCGTTTCCCCTAGCGCCCCTTTCCTCCATACAGTGTGAAACACAAAATACGTAAGCAGGTCTCAATCCTGAAAAACACAAGCATAAAAAAGTACAATGTCAGTTCCCCAGACTCTGCAACTTAACATACAACATTATTCAGAGATTACTAATTACAATAACTAGAAATCGAATATAAAACTCAATATGGATCAGTGGCAAATCACTAAACAACAAATCATATTTCCTGGGAATTAGATAAAGCATGAGACATTGTATTAATGCCAATGCTTTATGATATGAATCAGGTTTATTAGGGATACATAAGGGTCTTTTTACATGTAATAAAATGTCACATGCAATAACAATAAAAAAAAAACAGAAAACTAGCACCCAGCAGCCAAGCACAGGCTTGAGAAACATGCCTTACCAATGGCAATAAAAAAAAAACAATAAAAAAATACCTAGAGAGTATGTGTAACATAAAGGCTATTGCATGAAAGCTACTGGAGGATATTATTGGCCTGAACAGGGATGAAAAACTCAAACTCGCCAGCAGAGTGCACTGTAATCATTCCTTAAAATAAATCAAAAGCCTCAGCTGTATGCCTTTTGTTTAGGTAGGCTATAAAAAGCAAGCAACAAAGAAAAGGACAAAATTAAATTATTGCTTATTGTAAATGAATGATGAACAAATAAACAAAATATTGAAAACAAATATCAATAACAAAAAATAATGAAAGAAAAAGTATAAAGTCTCTGAAAAGCAGCTGACATCCAATGGAAGTAAGTCCTTGAGGCATGAGATCAACAGACTTAAGCAGGAATGTTGCACAGAGGACAGATGCATTAATGGTGGGTTAAGAGGGAGAAGCCCAAAGCAGATCCAGGTTAAAAAGCCGGCCATGGCGAATGTGGTCAGTGGTCAGGCAGGGCAAGGAGATCAAAGGCAGCCAGAGGGCTAATGTTAGTGTTAAGCTGCTGCTAGCACCTCTGCCGTCACCCCTTACCTGCGGGTCACTCTTCGCCCTCCTCTGGCGTGATTTCGGTCTCTTTATGGACCACCACTTTGGTCACTGACATGTCAGGATGCTGCTCTTTGGCCTCTTTGATAGCCTGAGCCAGGGCCTAACTCGAGGGAGCACGAAGAGTCAAAGAAAAATAATCGCATGGACACCTCAGTCTTTACTGGCCTAATGTGAGACGTACTCGGGTTGAAGTTAGTTAGTATCACCTCTGCAGCATACACTAAACTTTGGGAGGCACATACAGGTAAGCAGAAGTAGACCCGCAGGCCAACAGTGCAGAAAAAAGGCTCTTTGAATCTCACCTCATCGTGGTCAATGTCTGCATCCCCTGAGATGACGATTCTCTTCTCGATCCTCGTTTCTGAGATGCCGCCTTTCACAGTCTTTTCAAAGACACAGATAAAAAGATAAACAAATAAATAAGCTGATACCGTGCTCCGATAAACAAATGCATACACTGATACCGTACACTGTTTTTCCCCAACTATGGCTTCACCGCAGACACATTGATCAGTGCAGACACTGTCTGGATGGAGGATCAAGCCTGACCTTAGTGATATGCGTGGTGGTGGTGGTGCTGGTCGTTTCTGACGTGATGGTCTGGGCGCTTAGGAGTACTCCGGGCTCAGCCTCGCTGTCTGTGTCACCCTAAGTGGGTTTTAAACAATAATAAAAAAATCCATCAAAGGTCATTTCAAAGATAAGGTCACACCAGGCCCTGAGGACAAATCTAAATGCTGACTTTATAATCAACAATTTGCAACCAACCATTAATACATATAAATAACCAACTAACCAACCATTAACCAATAACTTTGTTAACAAGATACAGTACTTTATCAGTTTTATTTATTTTTAACAGTTTTTTTTAACACTCTGAGAATGGAGAAGTGGGTAGTGTTCTATAAAGCACCTAACATCACAGCACATGAGCAACAGAGCCTTTAAAGGCCATACCAGGCAAGACTGCAATTCCCTACAGTAATCTATGGAAAAAAATAGCAAAAACGTTGACTGACAGTGATAAATGTTTATGACGGTAAAAATGTTTGTTTCGGTTTTCATTTTAACCGCCTCACTGTTTCAGATCCTGCAAATGTAGCAAGTGAGTAAACTCAGCTGAGAGCGTCTTCATTGGACCCATAATGAGCCATTTCATCACTAAAGTGACTATGAATCGGGTAAATTTACATAAAGACGTTGCCTGGTGCCCTTGTAAACAAGTAGGCCTAGTTGATGGATGTTTATAACTAGCCATTAAATACAATAATACAAGTAAAACAACATTGTGTTTTGTCAGTTATGTACCAGATGTTATCTAAACTGCCTAAACAGCTTGTGATGTAGCACCCTCACTGAATCTTCTTGACTTCTGATAAGGAAGCATATTGCTAAACACACAGGCACACACATCTGTCAATTTCAAAAACATGAGCAGAAGCATGAGCAGATGAGGATAAGGGTCTTTTTTTATTATTATAATTATAATAATTATTATTATTATTATTATTATTATTATTATTAATAAGAGTACAGCACCTGTAGTGACTCGTATGTGATGGTCTTCATTTCCGTGTGTATTACGGGGAGTTCCTGGGTCACCATCTTTTCTGTTTCTCCAGCCATGGAACTACTGAAGGTCATGACCTCTCCCTGGAGCACTGAGGAGAGCTGGAGACAGCAGCAGGGAAAGAGAGGATTAAGACCACCATAATGGAGGAGGAGGAGGAGAGTGGGGGAGTGGGGGTGGGGTGCCGACATTACATGATTACACCATTCACTACCACAGTACACTGCCCACACACATGAAAAGTACCATACACAAATAGGCACGCAACACTAGAGAAGATATAATGTTCACACACTGACAGTTTCACAGACACAGAAATGAATCCACAAAATAACACATGGTAACACAAAGGTCACGGACATAGGCACAGGAATAACTGGGGTGGATTGGAGGCAAAGACCCTGTTGGCTACACTCCGCTGGTCATAAGAGCGGATTCGGGAGGCTAACAATCATTTTGTTTAAACACTGAGGAGGTTAATTTGTGTCTGCTTATTCCAATTTATGCACTAATTTACATACAAATGATCTGTAATGTAATTTTATATAACTCTTCTGTCAAAAAATGCAAATGAAGCTATTTCCCCCAACTTGCTCATTTGAAGAGTACTCCTACTAATTTGGCCACACTGCAGCCTGAAGAAACGAATACCTTGTGACAAACATGATTTTTGAATTCAACGTGGGCCACAAGGACAGAGTGATCTGAACTTCATTAAATGCAACAGTAGGGTGAAAGAAAGACAATTACAAGAAAACCACCAGACAAAGAAACTAATCAGTGTTTCAGGTTAGGTCAGGAAGGTTAATATATTTTATGCAGCTGAAATGGCCAAAAGCTGTGTTATGATATTATTGATAGTTACATAAGCTTTCATCTACAAAAATTTCCGCCATGAGCTAAGCAGAAGTTAACCTTTTCCCAGCCTTATAAATCTTTGAAATGCAATGTACTATTAAATAAACGGCAGGCCTTAAGATGGGATTATGATTTTTATATGTTGCTTTTTTTTACTATGAGTAGTTTTGCTTTTTAAAACTGAGAAGAAATGCAGAGGTGTTTGTGAAGATAGGAAGCAGTCAGAGGGAACAAGAGGGAAACTGTGTGTGGATCAGTGAGCAGGCTCTTACTCTATGGTCTACAACGGGTTTGAAAAGGATGTCAAAGCGCATGCGGACAAACACCCACACACACAAACTCACAGGTACTCATGCAATTCATCATGCAAGTTTTTGGACATTTCAAAAACTTATGAGCTGTGTGTCAAGCGACTACTTATGAATTAAACATCACAGTTTGTCAGCCTCTTACACACATAGACATGCATACATAAAACACTAACACACACACACACACACACTCATACGCTCTTTCAGAAAATGATATATGGCAAGTGTCTTAGTTGGCAAGACCCACACTGAATAAAACATACAACACGACAATGTGTGAATGGGTAAAAAAATATGCTCTGCTCAACCTGCTCACTATATACACACACACACACATTCACAGAAGGTTCTAGAAACTGGGAAGAGCTACTTGTGGTAGGGAATGGTTTGGATTCCATTTGGGATCAGAAGGAGCTCTTTGGGATGTGACCTCATTGCGAGGCATATTGGCTTCTACCTCCATACTGATACCCATGGCGTCCTGCCCTGGATCTGTTAGCCTCACACGGGAGGAGGGGGCCATGTTGGGTGACTGGTCCCCAGAGAGGGGCTCATCGTCGCTGGACATGGAGAAACTCTCTCCCCCTGACTCGCTGTCAGTAGACGGCCCCGGGCCCTCTAGAGGGTCTGACCCAGGGGCTGGCGTGGGGGGCGGCGGGAACGCGTCAGCGTCCAAATCTGCGTCGTTAGCCGTGGGGGACAGCAGCCCGTCAAAGTTGCCCGAGGCCAGGCTTTCGGAATCGCTAGTGGCACTGTCAGACTCGGGCTCAGACTCGTCAGTGCCGTTGGGCGATGGGCCCAGCATTCGCTGCTCGTATGACCCGACATCGACCGGTTCGCCACCCTCCTCCTCCTCCGGCTCGGATTCTGTGTCTACCTGTGTGGTGGCCGTCAACTGATCTCCGTCGCCTTCGTCCTGGGACTGGCCCTCCTCTGTCGCCTCCACGTTGTCTGGGCTGTCTGATGGCTGCAAGAAACACACACTCACACAATCAGAAACCCCCACAAGTGAATGTCGGCAAAGATCTTCAAATATCTTTCAGATGAACGCGGTAAAAGAGCACTTCCTCTGTTCGCAAGAATATACTTTAAAAAGATGAAATACAAAGAAATCAAAAGCTGAGGAAAGGGAACACAAATATCAGGTATTGGTGTCCTGGCATGCGTTTGAAGGTACACAAATATATGATGTATTCATGTACTGGCTTTGATGCTCTTGAAGATACATGAATATTATATTCATGTGCTGACTTGATGGGGCCCAGGGATATTTAACAAAAACAGTCACAAAGAGACCTTGCACTGTCTGTCTATCCACAAACGATTCCTAGCCATAAATCTGTCGCTTGTTAATAGGCAGAGGAAGGACATAAGGATGGCTGCCTTGGCAGAGGGATGACAAGAGATGCCTGACAAGGGACGAAGCCTACACACTCACATACACACTTATTAGTCAACAACAGCAAGGACACAGTGACCCGTGGTAGAATCGGCATGCATGCATGATGACTGCAGATCATTGGGCAGCGGCTAGGCTAGGCTAGGCCAGGCTTGTGCAGACTGTGCACAGAGTTAGAGCAAAGCAGCCACCTTAGTGAAGGTCTGACTATAGGGGGAGGTGGAGGCAGCCCATCCACGGGTAGCGATCTGCTCGCGGGCCGACTGCAACAGAGCCGTGAGCTCCGGAGACATCTCATCAAAGGTGGGCTTAGGCTACGCAGGACAGACAGGAGACATGAACAATCAACACACGTACAGACAGACAGACAGACAGACACACACACACACACACAACACGCAAGAGAAGAGATTTGAAGCTTTGAGTTCGGAGCGCACAAAGACAGAAGAAGTGTAGAGTAAGGAAGACAGGGGAATGATTGAGTGGCAGCGAGGGAAGCACAGACTCAGGAAGCAAGTGGAGAGGGTTAGGGGGAGGGGTGATATTCATAAGAGCATCAGACATGTTCTCTTAGAAGAATCCAACCTGAAGTGTTGCTAATACAAAATGACGGCATTGAAGTCGACACTCAAATGTCCTCCCAAAGACCAATGAAGAAACAAACCTGCTGCTACCTTGGGCTTTGACTTGCTACTGTTGACAGTCCACCATTTGCAAGAATTCTGAAGGGCTTAGAGCAATTAGAGCAATTACAGCAACCAGCACATGTGCCTGAATGTTGCTTTCAATAGCTTCAAAGTGCTCATCAAATCTAAAGTCTTGCTTCTTTTGAGAATAAAATAGTCCTTTGAAAGTGGCATGTCACTGCTTTCTTTACCCTAGAAACAGCTGTCAGTGATAAAAATTGGTGCATTATGCTGTCCATATACGCCCAGACAACCATAGCACTTTTGTTTCACAAGTGCCCAAGAAGACAAATATAGTGTGAAACTACTTTACAAACCCTATATAACGACAACCTGAATCCTCATGTCGATATTTTAGACGCTGATAGATTCTCAGACACTTTCAAAGTTGCTGCCACATGAGCTAGACAAGACTCCCAGTGGACACACCAGCTTGTGATCAAAAAGGCTTTTTGTTTTCACAATTTTAAGTCACTAAAGATGGTAGACAACATAGAGCCGTATCAAAACCTTAGGAAGAGAACTCTCTTATGAATAAGGCCCATGTGATTTTACATCAAGCAACACAGGCTCAAGAGAGCACAACATAAAGCAAAAACAGGATTATTTTCCTTTTGAAGGAAAGTGTAAATTATACTGAAGCAAAGGTGACACATTACTTTTGTTTACACATTATTTTTGTTCTATCGGGGGGTTGTGTGTTTTCATTCTAACAAAAACAAAAAAGAACAGTCAAAACGTGTGCCAAAGAAGCCAAGCATCCAAATAAAAGTATGGTGGGGGTGGCACCAAATACCATGGTAAGGCATTTGGGTCCAAAAACTATTTTAGCAAACCATATGAGAAAGTGGCATACCCACAGCATTCATTTATCTCATCTCAAAAGCAAAAAGCTCTGGCTTCACTTTGGCAGCCATTTCAAAATAAAAATGAATAAAAAAAAGCCAGGACGGGGTTCAGCTTGAGGGGAAGTGGCTTAGGGGAACCATAGTGAAGAGAGTGAAGTCAGTGCTGGCGTCATACTACCACTCTGGCTGTAGGGGGCGTTTGGGCTAAATAGGACACGGCGCCGGGGCTCAGGCGGGGCAACTCCGGCGTTTGTGGCACAACGGGGGACTTGAGCGGCGAACGGAGAGGTGACCTCATAAGAGTAGACGTCCTGTCACTCGGCGTCAACAGCTTCTGATCCGACTTCTCCGTGTCCCCGGAGTCTCTGCTGGAGCTCAGGGCTGCCACTGCTGCCTTCACTACGCCCACACTCACGTCGCCTGTCGGAGGTATCCAGGCTGGTTTGGCGGAGACCGGAGGCGGCGGGCCTGCCTTCGTCGGCTTCAACGGTGCCGGGTCGGAGAGTTCGTCCTCCGTGTCCACCGGAATAATCTTAATGGCGGTAGCAGTTTGGTCAGGGATGCTCCTCAGTGGTTGAGGAGGAGAGGAGGGCGAAGGCAGGTCGTCGTCTTTGGCCCGGCTGGTCATGGTGACAATCTTCCCCGATGTAGTGTCATAGGATTTGCCCAGCGTGTAGGTCTTCTCGCGCACCTCCTCGGTTTTGGCCGCTGCCTCGCCACTGAGGGGTTTTAGCTCGGAGCTGACAAGTGCCCCATCGTCGAGCGTGTCCGGCCCAGTCACTACTTGGTCGCTGCCAGGGCTTTGCTCAGCTACCTCAGGGGGGACATTGCTTACTATTACCCACCCTTCAGAATCCTACATACAAATACAAACACTGTCATTAGCCAGTACTGGAAGAAAACACATGCCGAGTTACTCTCACAGCCACAGGAGTTTCAACTCACATACTTAATGCACCCACTGAGATAACAGAACAAAAAATCCATTTCAGTCCACTGGGGTTTTTTTTCATACCACACACTTTAGAACGGGGTTACGCCTTAACCCTCTCTATTCTTACAGCCTTCCACACTGCAAACAGTAATAGTGACAGTGACTAACAACCATTTTTAACAACAACATCCTTCATTTTAAAGAGACATTCCACCCCTGGGGAATTACACTTATTTTCCACCTCCCCTAGAGTTAAACAATTGAGTTTTACCTTTCTACAGTTCAGACTGTAGTACAGATGTTCTTTGAGGCAGTAGCACAGTAGTACTTCTAGCTTCAGCCCAGCACAGATTATTGAATGTGATTAGACCATTAGCATCTCACCTATTAGCATCTTACTCAAAAGTTACAAAGAGTTCTGATATTTTCCTAAATTAAATTGGACTCATCTGTATGTGCAAGAGTGTACTAAGACTATAAACAGAAAATAAAACAGGCGTTTTTTAAAGGCTGAGATGTAACTACTCTCATTCCAGTGTGGTAATCAAGAACCTTTGCAACCTTCCATAAGATTACTTTCTTGCACTGCTTAATTTTGACACGTGGAAGGACAGTTTTCAGATGTGGTAGCAAATTTTGTTGATTACTACGCTGGAATGACAGTATACTTCCATGTCATATGAGCCTAAGTTTCATTTTCTGCTGGTCCTCTCTGTTTTTTTTCAAGGAAAAACATGAGGAAGGTAGAAAGTGAGTGTATTTCCATAAATAGTGGCCTATCTCTTTAAATGAACACTGTGTCTGAAATCAAATGGGTTCTGGATCCCACTCTTTCTGTTACCGGACAAATTGCAACTGATAGTGGGGACTTGAAACTTTGTAGGCTTTTAATGTGGTTAGGCCAATAGTCTCTGTCGGCTTTTCATGCAGATACTGTGAGTCACAAACAATATTTTTCTCGGGCCAACAAACGTATTTCGCACCTAACTTGATTGTTTAAAACGTTTAGACAAGTAATAACAAAGCACTGAGTTGACTGGTTTAAAGCTTGTAAAGTGTTAACATACCCTGAAATAAGATGTGTTATTGTTATCATTTATCAAACACCTACCACCGTGGTGTTGGTGTCCAGGAGCGAGTCCTTTGTTTCGACAGCCTCTTTGGCTGCGTCTGTATTGTCCTTGTCCTTCCTGTCCTCTTTAGTCTTTGTGAATGAAAGCATGACGGTGTGGGGGGAAACAGAAAAAGGGGGGGAAAAAAGAATGTGAGAACCTAATCTCAGTACGAATCAAAAACACAATTGAGACCAGCTAGCAGGCGACGGCACCATGTGGGCTGCGTCAAATTACATATTCCATTTGATATTTCACAGAGAAATTTCATAACTCGCCTAATGAGCAACTTCTGAGGCTGCATTTCAATCCAGCCGCAATCATACCCACCCAGCACATCTCACATAATCATTCATAGCAAACATTTCATATTCAACCCAATATTCATCACAAGTTTTTTCTGAGGCAGGCACTTGTTTCCCCCTTTAGGGGAATCAATCAAGCAACACTCTGACTTTGATTTATATGTTCAGTAAGAATAGCAACATGGCAGCAGAGCAGTGCTAGTAAAAAAAAAAAAATTGTAAATAAATGAATAAAAAAGTCCCTTCCTTAAACATGCAGTATAGCATGTTTGACTGTTTGATGATCAAAGCTGTTGCTACAAAAGAAAAGGACCTACAGCCCCCCCAACACACACACACACACCTCACACACACACACACACACACACACACACACACACACACGCACAAACACGCACATATGTCTCCTCCCTCTACTGTCACTTGTCCTCCTATTTTGAAGATGTTGTATTCACATCATCAACATAACTGGCCAATTTATTGCTTAGCAAAGCGATATCAGCTGTGTTCCACACACTTCCATTTTCCTTATGAAGCAACTTGGACAGAAATTTGCTGTCCATCCTGTTTATTGATGTGTGGCAGAAAAGAATTCAGAAAGCTCCTGTGAGCCCATCACAAATCACACCTGCTCCAATTTTGCGCCTGTTCATTTTTATGGCATTTCTTATGTAAAAAAAAAAAACAAAAAACAAATATCACTATGTGAGCAATTTTTCCTGCATACGGCACAAGCTGCTGTGCCCCATGTACAGAAATGAGTGTTCTGAACAGTGTTCTCAGCACCCTGTGTAAGTGTTTTGAACACAACATGGGTCCTCAGAGACATCCAGAGCCCAGAAAAGACGGGAAGCAATAAAGAAGGAGAGAAAAGGTTTCTATTTATCCTCCCTACCATGGCAACCAAAGGAAACGGCTCTTTGTCATGCAAGGACATCTAAATCTGGGGCTTGAGAGGACAGCAAAAAAGAGGCAGTTTATTGTCAGGGAACAGCGAGTGCACGTTCATGAGGTGGCTTACTTCGTCAGGAAGGAGGGGCTCGATCATGGGTGCATCGTCCAGTCGTGGCGAACGGAGCGGGGAGGACGACAGGCGCTTCTCCCATTCGGTCAGGCCAGACTTGTCGGACCCCTGCTCCAGGAAGGTCCTCTTCAGCTCACTGATGTTGGTCTGGTGCTTGACCAGTGTCTCGGGCGTGTCTTCTGTGTCCTGATCGGTGGGATAAAGATGAGAGGGGGGTTGGTCTTGCAAGAGCACTGGTGGGTTGGGGAACCAATGTGATGCAAAATCCAGTCACACGTACATCTCATCTCACCCCCGCCTAGCAACACGTCAACACACAATCCTGAGCACAAACTTCATGCATATAAAACCATGACTCTACATGCCCTCAAAAATGCCCTCATTGGAAATCAATAGCTATAAGAAGGTTATCCTCCTTGACAATGCTTATACATCCGTCTCCAAAGCATGTCCCGGACCACAATGTCATTGAGAATATAATATTAGTCTCATTGAAGGTCTAGGACTGACAGAAAACCATTCGCTGTTTTGTGAAAACGAAACTGTATATCTGCTTGAAAAGGCTATGATGTATTATTACCTTATTGTGTGTTCAATTGTTACAAAATGCATTTGCAGTGACACATAATAATAGCCATTACTGTTTTGCAAATCACTATACATGTCATCTCCTGAAACTCTCCTCTAAATGAACACAAACAGTTTTGCATCCACACCATGCGGGCGACAGAAAAGTAGCTTGCTGGAGCATCTGGAGTTGAAAATGATCATTGTTATTTTCAGTAAATGCACATTGCATCATATTTGCAAATGTCCATGCTTTCCAACCACACAGACAGACACTCCATCTTTCTCCTTGGACAGCTTGGCAGCTCAAGCAACTCACTGAGCCATTCCATACCAACCTCAAGCATCAGTTTACTATGTCTAATAAACACATCCTCTCCTTTTATTCGCCTTATGAAACTGGGCTGAAATACAAAAAAGAAGAAATCCCCGTTTCTCTGGAGCCTTGTGGTCAGGCCTAAGGCACAGTCTGCCTTCTGCACCTGATACAGAATGGGTTTAATTCTACGGAGCCGGCTCGTATTGATGTCAATTATAAGGGGCGCTGTTGTAAATTGTTAGGTGTGCAGGGAGTTACCTGTGTCTTTAACTCTGATTCGTCATCCTGGTCCGACTGCAGATGCAAAAACAAAATGAAGAGAGAAAGATAGTTACATTCAAGTGACGTGTAATGGTGAAATCCACAAAAGGCATACCACGCAATTGAACTTTTTGTTCAACAAAAAGGTGTCAAAAATGTTCACAGGGCCAACATGACAGAATGCAAGACAAACAAAATATTTGACAAGCAACTGTCCCAACAAGCTAGCATGACGATCCACCTCTCTGATAACATAATTTACTTATTATTTGCTAAGATAAGTTTGATAAGTCATATACTGTACAGAATAGGATAAAGTATAGAATAAGGTATAGAAACATGGAGAATGGAAAGAGATCTCAGTGTTGTGATGAAAGAAGGGTGTGGGTGGGGGTGGGGGATTGGTTGAGTTGACGAAGCTGCTGTCTAGGCACAACTTAAACCATCCTCGGCGGTACAAACCTCTGTGGCTGTCAGATCACCGTCAACAGCGGTGTCTGTAAAGTCAGTCTGTTGTGGGACACAGACCCACCCATCCAAATTGAAGGCATGAACACAAGAGAAGAACCAAAGCTGTCAGTCAACCACTCTCTGCCACTGAAAAGCTACATCTGAACATGGCTTAACAGACTGAGCTGACAAGCGGAACACATGATCTTCACAATTTCACTTTCACTGTACTCAAAACAAATGAACAATTAAAAACAAGGTTTTGTTGGTTAAACTGCTAGAGCTAAATGTTGGACCCACACTGAGAGAAAAGGGACCTGACGTGTTTTCAGCCAGGCTGATCCTCAACAAGGCTATTTCTCTCCCAGACGTGCACCACTCAACACTGAAAATGGCAAGTTTTCTCTGATGCAGCAAAATAAAAGGAGCAGACATTTACAGCCTGGCCTCACTGAGACGGAAATAAATAAATAAATCTGTCAAGAGTTCCTTCCTCATCGGTGACCCGCTGTTGGGCTGTACCCGCACCTGTGCCGGGCTGCTGTGCCCTCTTTCCCTGTCTGCCCTCGCACAGCTGGGTGGGAACGCGGTGGAAGCGCGGGATCGCGCAGGGCACTGGGTTGCCCCTTAAACCAGACAATAGCATTTGTTCTGCTCCGGTTCTTCAGGCCTTCGGAAAAAGAGCCCATCTGGCCTGTCTGTGACGCAGGCGATGAAACCCCTAAAATCTCACCAAGGTTCTTCCCTTTATTTTGAACAAAGCTAATCGTTTGCTGAAGAATGTTTAAGAGCTTTGTCCAAGGCTGTCCTGACGTACGGTACCTTAGTGTCCTGACGCACAGGTGTTGGCGGGCTGGGGATGGACAGTTCTGTGCCCCTCGTCGTCTCGTCCTCCTCCTCCAGAATCTCCACCACCCCCACGGAGGCTGCGTGGACTGGGATGGGGACGGCGACAGGGGTGACAGGCGATGGAGACGGGATGGAGGATGCTGCTGATGCCGCTGGAGTGGTCGCTGCCGCTGCTGCCTCCTCTGCCGTCCTCTCCTCAGCCCTCTTCTCTGGCGTAACCGTGGTGATGAGGTCACTCACAGCAATGCCCTTTGCATGCCCGTACAAGGCTGAGCCCATCTCTGCGCACACAAATACAAACACACACACATATACACACATAGAGACACACACATA
>JAGFZM010002158.1:462671-475825 GCA_017657215.1 Limnothrissa miodon | reverse complement strand
AGACACAGACGCTCTTTCATTATGGTGAGGTTTTCCTCCGTTGCGCCAAGATTGCAGTAGATGTCAGGCGAGTGATGCTACTATGCTGCAATCTTTATTACCACAATGTTCCCACATTCATTACGGAGCCCAAAGGAGACTCAGGCAACAGCATCAAAGCAAAGGACGATTAACACACTGAAAGAAACAGAAATATCACAGCCCCACTTTCATATGTTAGCGACACACAAAAACAACAACAAAAATTTACTTCAAAATTTGCAAAGACAAAATGAGCAAACTTCTCCAAAATTCTTTGAAGCTGTAAGCAATTTGAAAGCGTAGCAGAAATATCTTTATGGAGTATCTGTGCATTAAAACAAGCAATTAATCTGAAGCAAAACAGATCCAGATTAATAGACATAAAAGATATTTCACCCATAATTTAATAATTCTGCAGACTATTTCCCCAATGAAAAAAATTATTTGAATTATGTTCATTAGATGTAACCAGTCCTCAAACATTTTTTTAAAGCCTTTACATTCAGTATGTCAAATACAACCTCAGAGAGCATTTTACAGATCCACAGGAAATCAAATTAAAAGTAGCCCCTGAAAAGTTTCAAACCCACTGATGCAGAGAACCTATTAATAAGATGACCAAGAGGTTACTAACACCTACTGCATAGAAAGCATCTTGCTCGGACCAGGTTTAAGTATACAGTGCTCTTGCATGAAATTACTCTCTTGAAGGTTAGAGGATGAATGATTTTGCCAGTTCTGCCCATCAAACAAAGTGACAAATGGCAGAAGGGCATGACCCAGAAGAACTGGGCTGTAGTATTTAATTTTTCTCCCCTGAGGACCTCAATTTACAGGAAAGCTTTACAGCTTTACACTTTACATTTAATTCCTTCGACCCAAAAGACAAAAAGCCCCCCCAGTCCAATCCATTTATTGGACCGCCATACAAAGGACATGATTGCTTTATGGATCTAGGCCACGCAGAGGGTGTTGGGTAGTGCTGGTGCTGGTGTGAGGGTGGTGGGGGTTGGGGTGGTGGATGGAAGGGGGAACGCACTTGGGTTTCACATCAGCTAGTCGACAGCACGTGCGAAATGAAATCCAACCTCCTGAGTGGATCGGCAGAAACCAGCGGCCGAAGTGATCCACATGCTAGGCTCGCAGCGCAGCCCGTTTGAGAGTCATGCAGAACAGCCGTTGGACTGAAGCCACTGTCGGGAGGCACAGTGTACGTGGCCACAAATAAGAAAAGAAAGGCACTCCATTGGAGAAGAAAACAATGAACAGGGCATGAGCAAACAAAAAAAGATCTGAGTAATGGCTTAAGCAGCTGAGCCTTTTTAGCTTTTTTTTCCACATTCACACACATACACACACATGTATGTGTGAGTGTGTCTGCGCATGTGTATGCATGTGGCTTGCCCAGCGCTATAGGACTGCGTGCATCTACCTGTTGGTTTAGTGCCGTTTACAACAGTGGCAGGTGGGCTAACTCCGGGGACTACGGGCGCTGTGTGTTTGGGTGTACTCTGAGGAGCTGAGCAGATCAATAGGAGTTAAGCGCTCTGGTGAGGATCAGACAGAAACACACTGCCACACTGTGAACATGTACAGAGTCAAACAGGAGGGATTGGTCACTGGAGTAGCCTGGGGTACAGGAACACTGCATGGACGGCACACATTACTGTACTTTAGCAAATGTATCACACACAGCCCTTTGAATGGGAGAATTACCATTATTATAAACCATTAATCATTAACCATTCATTATTGTTGGCACACATTTACAAATGAATGTTTGCTTGCTAGAAAGATAACATGACTGCTTAAAAAGGTCATGATTTTTTTTTTTTTTACTTTGGGTAGTGAGCTATGTAGAGACAAACACAAACTTGGTGAGCAGTTAGGCGCAACGGTGGCTAGACACGTAGGCGGACAACACAAATGGAGCTGAACAACTGAAGGCATGAGGGAAAATATGGAACTCTCTCCCGCATCCCGAACTACAGTAGTGCTAACGATGGCAGATAATTCACTCACAGTGGGCTGCTTTTGTTAGTTTGTTTGTTTGTTTTTATCATTACACAGGCATGGAAAGTCACTCTTCAGCATGCTGTCATATCCCCTTTAAGCCAAGAATTTTCCTCTGGTTCCTCTAGACTGCACCTCTCCACCTTACATACACACACACACACACACACACACTCATACAAGGTGCAAGGAGAGCAGAGAACCACAGCCTCGTCATCATCTGCATCCAGACACACACTCACACACACACACACACACACACACAGGTGGAACCGGCGGGTGACAGTCCACATAAAAAGCATAACAAATTTCTCAATTAATCCTGAAAGAAAAATGGCGCCAAACAACAGCTGTGCATTCTAGTGCAATAGATTATCCACTGGGGGAAAAATAACACCAGTAAGCTGTAAATCCTTGTGCCAAATGGTTCAGCACCCGTCTTTACAAGGCATGATGAAATAAAAAGAAAGAAAAAAAAGCAGAAAAAAACTGAAACAAAAGAATAGAATAAAAGGAAAGAAGACACACACACAAAAAAACCATCCTGGCCTAGTCACAGCAAGCCATTGACAGTGTGTGCTCCTTGCTAAGCGGGGCTGTGATTGTGAGGACATTAGCGGCGGTCTGGGAACGGAAGATAAAGCGCCAATGGCGAGACTCCCAGCTCAGCCAGGATGAGGAAGGCAATGTGAACGACATGGATAAAACAAAAAAAGAGAACTGGAACTGGAGACGACGCAGTGGGACCAAGTGAGAGCATGCGCCAACACCAACAACCAGACACAGCTTAAACTTGGCTAAACTGGGGGAGAGAGGAGAAAAGGAGGGAGAGAGAGAGAGAGAGAGAGAGAGAGAGAGAGAGAGAGAGGGAGAGAGAGAGAGAGGAACAGTGACAAAAAGGCACAGAAAAAGAATGACAGACAGGGTGGGAGGCTCACTTTAAATACATTTTAGCTCAGACGAGCCTAATAAGATTGACAGGAGAAAGCAGGCAAATATGGCTTCATCGAGTCTAGCAGCCAAGACCTTTTATGAGAGATTTTTATGCTGTCATGACCTCAGCGGGCGGAACGTTCGGTGAGCTTGAAGGATGTGTACAACAGAGGAAAGACAAGCAGTATGGGGGAGATGCTCGTGGTGACAGAACTATTTGGACCCTGGACTCATTCAACACTGGACTTATTCAAAGGCTGTCAATGCCGAACAAAACAAAGCCCAAAAAATATGCACAGGACAGAGGCCCTCGACAATTTCCGGGACTTTTCCAATTCACTAGGATGACGTCTGAGAAAGGTCTTACAACCGGAGCATTCTTAAAAAAAGACTTGTCTTCTGTAAACGTGTTAAACCTTAACTTGTTAGAGAGTATGAACATGGTTAGAGAGCAATTCCTACCTCCATCAAGGCTGCGAGACATTCTGTACCGCTTGCTGGTAGAGCGTTCAAAGAATGGTGCCGGACGAACAATCTGGGAACTGGCTCTCCTGGTCTGGGCTTGGGTTCTACCACTGTAGCGGAACTTAGAACCCAATGTCAAGAACTTCTTTGGTGGCGTTTCTGGAGATACTAGCCTATTACAGCCCAACAGCACAAACAAGGGCCATTATATTTATATTACAGACAGGGTAATCAGCATGATCGCTCAGCAATCGTAACGTAAAGACATGGAAAACAAATTCTCACCTGAAAAATGTGTGATGCTCCACACACACCTTCCACAGTCTCTTGGCGGCTCTGTGGTTTGGCAGCTTAAAGCCGATTGTACTCTCAAACTGCTCAAACTGCTCCAACACAAAACAGGTACAAATTACGGATTGAGGACTTAATTGTCACAGAAAGACTAATGTAAGACATTGAGCAAAACTTATATTTAATTCAATACAGGAGAAGGAGAAAATAACCAATGGCATTAGCCCAGGATCTATGAACCCAGATGTTGTTAGTCTGTTTGTGTTCAGCAGAACGTGGAGGACGGAGGAGTGGCGTTGCATAAGGAACAGACTATCTTTAGTCAAGGTGATTATGAAGATGGCACCTCTTAGCCCATCCATGAGGATAGTCCACCCTGGAGACCATCTCACAGCCAATACGCAGGCAGGGCCCCTTCCATTGGCCCCACTCAACCCATGGCCTAAACAATGGATCAAAACACACCTCCACACCGCCATTCCTCCCAGTCCCACTGTCACTTCATTCAAAGCCAGAAAAGTCTCTGCAACACTGGCGTTGGATACAGGGGAGCCAGACCCACGTGGAGTCTCACAGACAAACAGATCAGTTGTAGTCAGGGGTTAAATTGGGCAGGGGCTGTCCGTAGCTGAGCCCCGGCACATAAGCTCATGCAGCATGACATCAAAAGCAACTAACCTTTTTTTCCCACGCTTTTCAGTGTAATTAGGCTAAACTATCGTTCTAACAATTAGTAAAACAATGAGTTTTGTGTAACCTAATAGGCCGCCTGGTTTTCCCGATAAAAGAACGACCTATCAAAGTTTAGAAAAGTTGCGATCAGAGATTCTAGAACACTAACGTTACGCGGCTACTTTCCAGTCGGCTACTTTTACCAGACGTTAGTTGAGGCTGTAAAACAGAGTAGGCTGCCGCACGATGGTACACTTGAGGTTGACACAGCGAGATAGAAGCAGACAGACAAGGTATGTGCGAAGAGGTGCTTAAATGCAAGGAGATGCTTAAATGAGTAGATGTCAGTTGAATTCCATTGTGCATTTGTCAAGTTCAGTTTCCATACATGAGCCAGCTAGCATACCTCAGGTAGCTACGAATGAAATTAATTAATTAACTGTCGACACAGTCTTGATTTCACTTTATACTAGCCTATGTAGAAGGTTATGCATAATTAGACTTTTTTTCTGAAACAAGTGACGTAGAGCTCTACAAAAAAGCAGTAGTGGTCTTTGTATTAGGATGTATGTTTTGGTTGCATTCATTGTATAAATTTGTTGGATTGACATTTTGACTGGCATGTTTTCAACATTTATCCCAAAAAGTAAATCAACTGTTTTGACTCCAAATCATGCAAGCCTTGAAAGTTTCTCATAAAGGATCAATAGGCTAGGCCTACACTAACACATTGAGCATTTCCCTGCATGTGTTTCACATGCTATTTTTAGGCTACAGGTATTTGTGACAAGATTTAAAATGTTCTGACAGCCATAATATCCCAATAGCAATTTAATTTGGTACTATCTTGTGTGGAAAAGGTATGACAGTATACTGGGCTATCTGAGTGCGTTAACAATGCACAAAAACATAGTGTAGTAAAGTGTGTGTGTATTCTGTGCTGTCAAAAATATATATATTGTTTGCTCCGACCCCAGACCAGAGCCCCCCCACATAGCAAATCCCAATTTAACCCCTGGTTGTAGTGCATTCTTTTGAATTGAAGCGCTCTGCAAAAAATGCCAAACTAATCTAAAAAGTAACTAAAGTGACAAAAAAGTAACAGAAAATGATTCTACACTGCTACTACACAGCCCAGGACTTGGTTGCTTTTATGGGACTAATATGATGCCATTTTAACACCATGGATTTTATGATGTGGGACTATATTCTGGGATTATTATGAGCTAAATTAATGCCATAGACTAATTACCATCTGAGAGACTGCAAATTCACAACCTTGTAGGACCCTAGGCAATTGAGTTAGCCCCTTGAGCCATGGATCTGCCCAAGGTTTCTACAATATGAAAAAAGGGAGTGTTTTCTTGCCCCTGTTGCTCATTGGTGCTCTCTGCTGTGAAGTGCTACGAGACATGACTGTTTTTTGGAATGCACTGTATAAATAAAACTGAATTGAATTAAACCCAATGCTGGTTAAAGAAGGTGAAAATAAACACATAAATAGCAAACAGGGGTGAAAACTCACCATCAATCATGGCAGTTTGCGGTTGTCATTTAGATTAATTAGAGGAATATTTATTTGGTGTTATATAGTTCTTGGGGTGAATGGCCCTGGGATCAGTTTGCCTGTGTATTGTTTGAAGCCGTCAATCATGCATCTCACCTCGCCAGGCCTGATTTTGATGTAGAAGTTGTTCCTTTTGTAGGAGATCTTGAGGATCTTGGGCCAGGCGAAGCGGTTGATGCGCAGTCTGTCACGATAGATGAGGAGACCAGAGGAGCACACGCCCAGCATGATCTCCACCCCCTCCGAATCCTGACAAGAGACCAAGGACCAGGTCAGCGTATGCACACACACACACACACACACACACACACACACACCACTCATATGCCCAAAGGCCATTGAGATTGTGGAATGACTCATTAAGAAACACTGAATTAAATGCTACATCTACGTCTATATCTGCAGTGAGATATGCCAAATACATAATTCACTGACAGAGGTACAGGCAAGGCAAAACAACTGTCAAAACTGACAGGAAGGTCGTTTTTGAACAAAATGAAGATGAGGGTGTTTTTTCTTTAAATGTGATCTGACTGTCATTGCCAAAGGGATTGTTCTCTTAAAATCAAACATAAACACACTTTCTCGCAATGTTTCATGCCTCTTCTTTTTTTTGCTTGTTATCGGTGCAACTAACTAGCAAACTAGCAAGAGATCAGATTGCCGATTGAGACAGTAGTGAACATTGTCTGAACATAATGACATTATACAACAGTTAGGTCTGGTTGAACTATTTAACAATTTTTGATTGGAACAAAACGAATGCTACACAACACTAGAGGACTGTAAGGACACCCCCACGATTTACAATGGGTGAATCTGCAGCTAATAAACAACTCTACACTTTCTATTGATAGAACTTCTAAGCTGTCGATTAACTGGTGCATTACTTGGAAACAGGAGGAACAAAACAAAGTGTAGAACTATTTTGGTTGGCATTGGATAAACAAACTGAAGCATGGTAGTATATACAATTTGGTGTCCTACACATGTTTAGTTGTCAATGAAACTGTTGTATATAAAAACAATTTACAGGGTAGTGAGGCTGTTTGGGGATTCTGGATTTGTGGAACAACATCACTCCCACTAGTGTTATACTGCTTAAGGAAAAAAAAACTAGTCATGTAATTATTTTTTCAAACCATTCTTAAATCACAGCATTTGGTCGTTGGTCCTTGTATGTCACATACACCCGTGTGTGTGTAATGGCCGACTTTGACAGAACAATCCCTCTATATACAACAACATGGTGATTCCCTGGGCAGATAAAAAATAGACTGTTTTCAGAGGAAAATGGGTTGCCAAAGGTCCTCTAACCATCTCACTCTGTTGTGTCTGCACTGTTTTTCTCTTTCTGGCTCAGGCTCCTAAGAGCCACACGCTGTTCCAGACTGTTCTACGCTGTTCAATATTGGTCTATATAATCCAACAGTTGAAAACTAAGTAGCTGTCCTACATTTGTTAATACTATAACTGATTACAGTCCTGTAGTTTGAGCTCACAAGTGCTGTTGATAGTAAGAGAAATGAGAGCAGAAGATGGAGCAGCTAACATCCACTCTGAGAATTAGCACCTTTGATTAAACTAATATTCAAATGTAAGCTAGCGTTTTTGTCCTTTGGGTTCCCCAAGGGCCTTTTACTCTGAGCCCCCATTGGAATGAATGCTGATCAGGTACTGTAGGCCTGGTCACCGGTCATCGATCATCGATCATCAGATTTATTGCCTTTTTTAGATGATCTACTAACATCACAGTGATCTACCTAATGTCTTGACATACTCATGTTTGGTATTTAACTGCTCCTTGTCATATGGGCAGCAGTTTGTCATGTTTATGGTTTCATTTCAATCTAAACTATGCTCCATAGTACCAAAGTCCTTTGCAACCTCTGCTTGACTACAGGTCAGTTGGGGTTTCTCAGAGTTACAAGGGAGTAGCCACTTCCATTCTTTTTCAAACTAATCTAATGGAGTCATCAAGGATTATTTGTGTTTTATTATTACTTATCATTCTAATGCATCAACTGTTCTATTGCGTTTTGACATGTGTAAGATTGTGGCTGCCACCTATAATACTGAATAAAAGTTAAGTTACCATGGCCCCTGTTGGTTCACTATTTGGTCTGTGCCGTCCTAAATCCTTTCCTTCTTTCTACCAACAAAACTCAGTGAGCTTGAACAACAGGGATATTTATGGTTGTACTCAGGACTATTGCTCTGCAGATGTTAACTCCATACCTTGTGGAACAGGGTGAATACATCCATTGAATTAACTCATGCTATGGAGTATTGGCTCAGTGACATAGTGACAACTCCACAGGGCAGGGATGAGGTAGTTTCCTTTGATGGCACTTTCACTGATGGGGTTGACGTTTCACAAGGCAAACATGGAATTGAGATGGTTCTACACAGCTATCTATGGCAGGGGGCAAGGGGCTTCTTGTTAGACTGGGAAAGGAGGTTTAAGCTACAAGGGGTTGAAACAATCAGAGACTAGGCCTCGGGGCTCAGTAACATTAACACTGACAACAGACTACAGTCAGTCGCCACCGAGACTAAAAAGTTTAAGGGGAGAACCAACTGTAGCCTGGACGATGAGGATCTAGCTACAGGGCATGGTCATGCACAAGGACTTGATCAGACATAGATAGAGGACAAAGACGGAACAGGACAAACTGGGACACACACAAATGCAGCCTTACCTCCCCCTTAGCCGGTGACAAGCAATCAAAGCGGCTTCCTACCAACTAGGGTCAATCAAATCAGGAAAAAAAACAGAAAAAGGAAAAAAAACAGAACATAGGCTGATCTACCTGAACTGAAGGAAAACAACTCTGCTTTGTGTCCTCTGTGTTGTCACGTGACACTGTTTTCCAGCCAATCAGTGACCGTTGTGAAAAAGTCTTCAGATATACAAAAACATCCAGAATGGCTTCTGATGTTCTAGAATCTCTTCATGTGTGCTAACTTGGAGCATGTGTGTTTCACAAGTGAAACAAGACAGCTTTGCACACAGATACACACAATTACATTAACGTATTGTTAACATGGCACTATAATAAAACTACCTACCGTAGTAGGCCTATTACTTACACAAGTACTTAAATAAATCACACTGATAGCTAGATAGAATGATTTGAAAACAGCAAATTGAAGAACTGCAATCACTGCAATCTCAATAATTTTTTATAAGTTAGCTGACAATAATTTAATGAGGCCGTATACTAACCATCATCAATTGCTTTCTGCAACTCAGTCCGCAATGTCTAGACAACACTTTGCATGACTTTACCGTCTAAAAGTTAAAAGCACCATAGAGTCTGCCCTTACGTCCAGATCCTAATTAATGTTTTGGCTCAACCAGCACTTCCTCCTTCTGGGCCACTGCTGTTTGTTTCATTCCAGCATAAATCTATATCATGGATCTCGGCCAGGGCCTCGCTTTGACTGTGACATATAATTACAGTCGAGGGGAGCCAACATCTAAAATGCCTCTTGGCACTTCAATGACAGTGATCTACTGTGCAACACAGCTGACATTGCAACCGACAACAGAAGCAATCGACTAAGAGAAAAAATAAAAACAGTAAACAAACACTGAACACAAAACATAAATTAGCCATTGGTCAGTGGACCACGTACCCATTTAAAGCAAACATTTGTCGGATCTGTAGTCACCACAAGGTCAATATTTGATACCAGCTGATACCAAGTTATACATTGGTACAGCCTGTATTGTTTTTTTTTTTTTTTAAAGACATTGATTTCTCCAGTCAGTGGATTTCAAATTGTTGTGCTATTGTGATGGACATTTGTCCTTCCTCTTCCAAAGACCAATAAGGCTGTGCAGGCTTCAAGGAACAATAGACAGGGGTCACACAACACTATCATGCAAACTTGAGTACTAAAAGTCTGTAAAAAGATTAAATAAACATTCATGAATATTCAGAACCCCCCCCCCCTTCCATTTGGAATACATCAGATAGTCTTCAATGTTACCATACCTTGGCGTGATGAAGATCTACTCCGTACATCGACAACTTTTTCACATTTTCCAGGAAGTGCATTTCAGCCTCAGCTGGCGTCATCCCTCTGGGGAGAAACACAAACAAACAAATAAATTATAACAGACCTATCATTATTTTTTATAACATTTCTCTTTTTATAATATTTCTCTATGTTATATTTATATATAAAAATAGGCCCATAGCAAAGGTGCTACAGCATCTAAAAGAATTAAGTCACACAAATGTCCTAAAATAATGAACAAATTTAAAAAGTACAATTCCCCAATAATAAAGACCAAAGCTGTGTAACAAATAAAAACACTAAAAGGAAAAAAAAACAATGGCAAGGAAATATGAAACACGGATAAATGAAAACAACAAAAACAAAACAAACTAATAAAACAACTGCTGATGTGATAAAGAAAACAAAAGTGGAAGGGTCTTCTGCAGTGTTTGGAGATTGACGCTGTAGCGAGTTACTTCTTAAAAGCCATGAAAAAGGCTCAGGGGCATTCAACAGTGGGAGTAAGAGCCATTCTGTTTGAGTGGTATGTTGGAAGACCCAAGAAATGAAATCTTGTGGTGCTGAGAGGGTGTGAATACTGGCATCCAAATATGTGGCAGAAAGGAGTTGGTCTGATAATCTGATATACTGCTATTGTTGCCTCTGTTGTTTGTGTGTGTGTGTGTGTGTGTGTGTGTGTGTGTAACCTGACAGACCATGAGGTCAACAGCAAAATGAACAGGCACTGAGCCTTTGGCGGTAATTACCAAATTAATAGGCTGTTAAGCAAAACAAACACAGACGATTTGATTAGCACATTCAGCTGCTCTGGAGCAAACATTCTCAGAGCTCCAAGGCCTGTGTGAGCACATACTTGTAGTTCTTGTGAAGATCCATGACCTTCTCCTCCATCTCCTTGGTTTGGTTTGGCGCAAAGCGGAATTCACTGACATAGTCCATGCCGTACTCGTCTGGTTCAAAGTCCCCAAGCTCGGACTGTACTGTGTAGGAGCCCAGCACCGTGTGTGTAGCAAAGGAGCAAGGCAAGCGTCCCGACACCACATCATCTCTCAGCTGCAAACAAAGATAGTATCTACGGAAGAAGAGAGAACATAGGAAATTTTCAATGAAATATTTTATGAAATTATTTTCATTCAATATTTTTGTAAAAAATATTTTATGAATAGAACATATTCTATTGCAACATTCTATGAATAGAAAAATTCTGGATTGAGATAGATTTAGTTTGACGTGGTCTTTGGATGGGTTTTAAATCAGCAAGAGCAAAGGAAACTGGCCCACTCTCTTTTAAAGCTTAATGCTGAGTCACATCTGAGTTTTGAAAGGTTCAAAATGGCTGAGCCATTGTCATACAGGCTTTTTGATTTATTTAAAAGAGAGTGCTTTCTTTCAGTCCAATACTATGAATCTATCTGTAAGAAGAAAAATGTGAACAAAAGTAGGGACTGTGCTGCAGGAAGGAGAGAGAGTAGGAGAGAGGTTTAGGGAAGAATTGATGGAGGGATGGAAAGAGAGGTAAAGGAGGAAGGAACAGTTATAAATTGGAAAGGGAGGAAGGAGGTAGCGATGGCGAGAGAGAGAGAGAACCTGAGAACCAGAAAGAGTGCCAGACCATTAGAAACTGAGGTTAAGTCTGGAATTTTGATTCTGAAATTTAGACAAAGCTGCAGCTGACGCAGTGACTTCTTTCACTGGCTCAGGCGAGAGTCAGAGCCGTGACTTCAGTGGGACTTCAGAGCAGCTCTCTGCGCTTTGAACTGACCTTGTGATGTCCTCTGAGAGCTGGGCAGGGTCTGGGGGGTAGAACTTCACATTAAAGGAGAAGTTCCAGGGGACTCCTGAGTGGCAAACAGAAAAAAAGGCATTTCCAACCTTTTCTCACAATCACGTAAACACACGCATGGTCCACCGGGGTCCTTCATCTTGCTTTAATAATCCCTTCTGTGCAAGCCTTTTGTATGTCCTTACTCTGCATACTGACTGTTGTCATCATTGGTGCTCTTAATTGGCAGAACACTTAATTGGTGATTGTGTCTACTTATTGGGTCTTTTGTACCAATGAAATAAACTCATGAGACAGCTTTTTGTCCTCATACTAGTTTGTTAAATCAGAGAAAATCACTACCAAAATTGTACAGTATTAGCATAAATTTCTACTGTACTACTGGCTCATTCAGTGATACAAGAAAGAAATGCAAGCACTTCGAACTAAGCACCTTCAAGGTCAGAGAAACACTGGAGAAAAGAAAAACATTTATGTAGCTTTAGAAATAAAATGTATAAATGTGTTTTTGTTGGAATGAACATTCACCTCGAATCTGCTTCTTCATGTCTTTGGCAGGGTCCAGCCAATTCTGTAAAGGACATGAAACCCTTCATAAGTTGTCTTGAATGAAAATTGAAAAATTCCTCAAAGCGATAAATGGTCAAAGCATATTTACCTTTTGATTTTCAATGTCGCGGAATGTAATGCCAAAGTAGTCCCTTTCTAGAAGGTTGAGCTGCTCGCATACTTTGTCGAATAGCACCTGCCCTTTGTCCCGTTTCTGAAATGAAGTTACAAAAAAATAATGTCAAATTAATTCATCATTTCAAAGTAATATGGACAAAGAAAGAAGTCAAGAGACTAAAAGAACACAGTGCTGAATATTGTAGTTGAGAGAGGTCCAGAACAGAAGCTATCTGGCATTTAAAGTTGAATTCTGAACTTTCATCTTATAAAAGTGTCTCGCTAAGGAGATTAAAACCCATCAGACTGTCCCCCCTCCTGACCGCTGTCCATTCATTACCTAGGGTGCCGGGAACAGCCGGTTCCCACAGACTCAATCCAGCCAAACCCTTGGCAGCCCAGCATAGGCCAGCCCAGGCTTGCAGAATGCCCCACTGCACCAACCTGCACCAGCAGCACCCCAGCAATGGCGTAACCAATGACATGTAAAAGGCTAGTAAAAGGCATCTAGCACTTTACACACACACACACACACACACACACACACACACAATTTAACTCATTCCTCATTCACATAATTTTTATGCTATTGTGAAAATGTAACTGTGAAAATTAAAAATTTTACTATGCCAAGACTGTTCGGCCATATTGGCAACATTGAAGCATGACTCTACTATTGAATGTTTGGAGCAGGTGTGTGCATAGTAAAAT
>JAGFZM010002158.1:404563-462661 GCA_017657215.1 Limnothrissa miodon | reverse complement strand
CACCACACACACACACATCTGCATATTTGTCACAAGCCTCAGATACACAGGGCACACATCCACACACTGATATATACATACAAACCTACAAAAGAATATTAACACAACCACACAACACACACATACACACATCATAGGTGTAAAATTGTATCTGCCAACACACACACACACACACACACACATTACCATTACTATTGTTGGAACCTGTGTCAACATCTCAACAATGGTCGATAGCTAGAACTGCCAGCTCAATAATCACTGCAGTACAGTGTACTAAAGATAGAAATAACCCTCCCCATTTCTATCCATCTCTATCCCCCCCCCCCCCCCCCCCCCCCCCCCCACACACACACACACACACACAAGCCAAGCACACACACACACAAACACACACACTCTCACACACACACATTCTCACCAGTGGAACACAGCCCACTCATTCTGGCATAAATATGTACACACACACACACACACACATGTACATCCAGAGGTCAACGACAGTCAGACCCTCTTCCACATTTTTGCAGACACAGATACCATGCCTGCAAAAATGTTGATCTGTTGTCTGACACACACACACACACACACACACACACACACCTGTACCCTCCCGCCACCCACAGCTTTATCATCTCTCCATTAGACATAAACACTAATCTGGCCAAATCCTGGACTAGCAGCTCCAGCAGCACTAAGTAGATTGGTTTCCAGTTCTTGGCTGATGTGATTTTGAAGTCAGCATTGTCCCGCTCAGACAGCTCTGGACAGTAAATATGGCCTGGCTGCCTCTGTGGATTTATACGGCATGACGGATGAATACAGAGTCCAAGACGAAGTGGCAGGCTAAACGAAGGAGGCTTCAGATCCCTTTTTCCAGGAATGTCTCTGATTTTTTAATGCGATGAAAGATGAGGGAATAATAACAAAAAAATAACACCTAAAAAGAGGCCGCATCTCTGACAAACATGGATTAAATAGATTTTTTTTTCATTTCAGAGAGAAAAATGATGTCAGTGCTCTTCACTAACATTCTGACTGCAGCTAAGCAGAGAGTAGCACACAACAGAATCTAACAGAGACTTTCAGAAATGTTGAAGGGTGCATAAGATAAACAAGAGTTTAGAGAGATGATCTGCCAAGACTGACTTTCATAATCTTTGTTTTACAGAGATTTCAGATGACAAACAAAATTAACATGTTAACCGTCAGCCACACTAATTCATGAAGAGGTGTGTATCCAAGTTAATCAAAGTCTATTCTGCAAATCACACTGCAAATCTGCAAAGTTGTTGACTGTATCTGTAGTACAGTCAACAACTGGAGCTCAAAATTCAGGAATGGAGCAGATGATGTCAGACAACATCAATACACCTGAATATTTTCTAACTTAGCGCACACTGTAGGATTAGGAATTATCATTTATTTGTGATAACTAACTTGCACGGCTGTAGCAATATGGTGTCGAAAGAACAAATGATAGCTCGACAGCTAGCAGAGCTTGGTTCTGTTCTCTTGTGCTGACACCCTTCACCATAATATCACCTGGATTTGAGCCATAACAAGGACCATCAGGCTTGTGTTGATGACCGACATATCAACAATATCGCAGCTACAGAAGAGCTTATGAAGAGGCATCCAATCGAGTGTGATAACAATACGCGTGTTCCAAACCAACGGTGGGCCTGATCCTAACAGAGAGAGTATTCCACTTGGAAGAGGAACATTGTTCCACTTGATCACAGGGAATTTTTTTGTTCCTTTTTGAAGTGTATGCTCATCACATCATGCTCTCATTCACTAAAGGGGTTGACAAAAAGAGAATGGTTGAATAAAACAGAGGGAAGCAAAGAGCGCGCGCGAGAGAGAGAGGACAAAGGGAAACGGACAAAGAGAGAGGTAGAGAGACACAGAGATTAAAAGTAAAAGACGAACAGAGAGAGAGAGCGAAATAGGGAGAAAGAGAAGGGAGATAAACAGAGTCAGACAGTCAGAGAGAGAGGGAGAGATAGATATGAAAGAGTAGCATAATGGTGTCCAAATAAAACCCCAGACATACATGCCCACTCAGTCTGAGGCGCGGCGGCTCTGCTCAGCTCATCTCAGTGTAGACCATAACAGCTTCCTCTCTCCCTGTCACCACACTCACTCGCATCTGCTATTAGGATCCGATCAGTATGCCGCTTGGGCACCCCTCTTTTATTTATCATTTCAAATGTGCTCAGCTCTACGGGGAACTGTTTCTTTGTCTGTCTCCAGACCGATAAATGGCAGCGCCTGAGCTGAAAAAGAGGACGCCATCAACGTCCACTGGCCATGAGGAGTACTTCTGTCCCTCCGTCTCCTGAGCAAACTGTAGCATGAGCTTACTGCAGTATTACCACAAATATGGACAGTGGCATAAATCTACAGTGTGGGACTTCCTCACATACTTCCGCACACTATTCATGTCTAACGTACACATGCTGTCATCTCTTCATTCACATTCAAGCTCTTCACTTCTGTCTGCTTCTTTCCTCTGATCTTCCCTCCGTGTACTACCTATGGTTCTTTGAATATTCCTCCCATTCCTCCCTTTCTTCTCCTCCTCCTCCTCCCCCTCCCCCTCTCACCTCAACTACGCAGGTGTAGTCGGAGCCGTCTAGGAGGGTGACCTTGCACTGCATGTTCTTGGGCCTCTTGGCTGTCTTCCCCGGGGACCTGGAGAGCTTGCTGGTGGACGAACGGTGAGAGGCGAGGTCTTCCTCGCCCGGCTGGTAATCGCCCTTCCCCTGTGGGACGCCGCCGCCGCCGCCTCCCACCTCCCTCTCTCCGTTCTTGCTCCAGGAGGGAAAGAGAGAAAGAGAGAGAGAGAGAGAGAGAGAGGAAAGAGAAATGGGGGGAGGAAGGTTAGTTCTAGACATGCTTCAATGGCTTTGGCTCTTAAGACTCCCTTGAGGGAGCAGGATTGTGCTGAACATATATTTTTGCACTGGTTGTAGCAGGCCACATATGGAGGCTAAGTGTAACGCAATTTAAATGAAGAAATCAATCCTCCACAAATGACATTCTGTGTTCACGTCTAAACCCGGACGTCCACCCATCATTTGAAACTGTGGAGAAGCCCATTCAAAATAATTGAAAAAGCCTAGTCCTTGACCTCGGAAACCCTCACATGGTGAGGAAAATGGCAAAACAAAGACAAAGTGTTCAAAATCATGTTCCCATTCTCTTAGAACACATTGATAGTTTTACACAGTCACAGTCATGACAAGAGCAAGATGTCACAGCAATGATGGAAGACAGCATGAATAAATACATGACTATCCACAAGTTTGGACAGTTGGTAGAAGGTAATAGTATAAATGAAGGAGTGAATGACTGAGAGATGCAGATAGATTTGCCTAAACAGCTAGCTCCCTAACTTAGCTATGACTGGCAGCTAAGCAACACATCACCTTTTGGATAAAACAGACAACTTTGCTTATATTCCACGTGAGGTCATTTTGCATAATTTTGCACTGTTTACCGGGTGGATGTAGGTAACAGTGTGTAGGTATGAATGAAGTGAGTGGATGAAAGCATGAGTCCATTACCTGCTCTTTCCTGAGGGGGGTGCTGTGTGCGGCGGCTGGGGGGAACTGCTCAGTGGCACTTGGTTGGCTCTCCTGGGGGGGCGGGGTTGTTTCGGTGGGCGCCGCGCTGGCCTCCGGTTTAGACTCCAAATCCGAACCTGGCTCTGTCGTCATGGTGATTCAGACTACAAAAGAGCAAGAGCAACACAACAAAAATGTTAGTAAAATGGATTCAATTTTGCTATTCTGGGGTCTTTCATTCTAGCTTTGCAGTGTACCGTAACAGAAAATAATGGCCAGTTAGATTTGTAGTCCATGGATGCTAACCCTAACCAATATGACCTGAATATGGAAAGGACCCTGCAGCTGCTTTCGTCACCGCTCCCCACAAAACAGACACCTCATCTTAAAACCTCATTTCCTTGACTGTTGCTTACCAAGTGTCTGTACTGGATTTATAGGCTGCCAGTTACGAGATAACGTTCGCTTCCGAAATGCTGTACTTTCTGCATGAGCTGTACTTTCTGCATGTGTGGAGCCTGAAAGGTCCCATTTTCAAGAGACCTTCGCATTAACAGAATTTGTGCTTATTCGACTTCTTTGACTCAAGGGTATGTGTGCTTATTTGACTTGGGCACTCACTACGTTTTTTTTTTTACTAAAACAAGGGCTGTTTTTATATATATATATATATCGGTAAAAATCATGGCACAGTTCTCAGTATGATGATATTTATAGTAAACTAAGCACTCAGAAACCCCAAGCTTCATATATAAGGTGCATGCAGTATGTAGCACGCAAGAGCAGTATGCAATTTATGCAAATGGCCAATGCGTATGTGCATCCGCTCCAGAGTGTCAGGCATAAATTTACTGCTCTGGCCAGAATACTAGGTGAGAATAACAAATGTCTCTGCTGGACTGTCTAAAATGGCTGTTGGACACATTTCATTTTTTTACACATTGAATATTGATGATAGAGAATGTTTTTACTATGCATTATTGCAATAAACATCTCAGGCTCACACAATAATAAATCACACTGACGCACTTGGGTGTTTGGTCAACCAAGGTGCCTGTTGAAAAGCAGCTTCTTGTCATTTCTGAGGACGACTAAACGCAGAACTGGATTTATGATCAATTATGAATAAAAATGCATTTACGCAATCAGCAGATGAACAACCATTTGTCATCCCTCACACACTTAGTCACCAGGCTAGAAAAACACCAACTAATAGATTCAACCTTGGTAAGTATTAGAATCTGTTGGACCAAGCTCCACGCCTGTCTTTATTCTGTCTATTCTGTCTTAAGTTCAAAGATCATATACACATCTTACATGGTGTGTCACTGAACGTATCAGTCTTCTTAATATGCATATCTTAACCTAATTAGTGGACCTTTTAGAAATGTATGTTTGCAAAATGTACTGGCATTCACTAGCTGGACCATTAATCTAACTTACAGATGACGGATATTTGATACCCAAATTAACAACGAGACAAAGGGCTTTAACCAAATACAAAATGAAATGAAAAAATAGTTTCTTTCTCCTCCACATCATTGAAAAACAAACAAAAATGACAACATTAGCTCTCCTTTAATAACAGAGCGTGTGACAATGACATACCATTTTGGCTTGTTTTTTGTTTACTCCACATCCACAACAAAACAAAATGCTTTCCATAGCCCTGTGATTAAGCCTGACAAGATGTTAGGGGTGACAAATGAACAGCAATCTGAAACAGTAACATGAGAGGAGCCGAAGCCCAGTGAGTCTGACAGCAATACCCAATACTCAACCTTTGACCTGAATGTCTAAGAGAGGCCTTGATGAGGTGGTGGGTGAGGCAGACAACATTACATGGGGTGGGATGTGTGGATTGGGGTGGGGGCCTGTCAATCAAAAGTCGGGGCTATTTTCAGAGTGGTGTTTACGCTGCCGACTTGGTTTCAGGGCTGTGGTTTGAGACAGAGAGAGGGTAGAGAGGGAGAGGAGATAGAGAAAGAAAGAGAGAGAATGAGAGAGAAAGAGAGAGAAAGAGAGAGAAAGTGTGTGTGGTATGTGTTTATGTGTGGTGGACGGCCAGCCTTCTTGTGCAAATGTCGAGGGGCTTCCAGTATTACAGCCCTCATACACATCACACACACACACATACACACACACAAACACCACAGGCAGTCAAGGAAAGGAGTGGGGAGTGAAATCACCACACACCACACCCTCTAGATCCTTTCTTTTACAGGGTTTTGTGTCGGTGGTATCTTGCCAAAACATAGCACTGTCCTCCTTCACACACTCACACACACACACACAAACCTCGCTTGTTTGTTTTCTTATACATGGGTCTGGTATATTTCTTCTTAGCCACTGAAAAATATCTTCTGTCTGATGGGCCTCAACCACACACACACACACAACGCACACACACACAGTATCTATTAGTGTTGCGCGGGTCAACCCATAACCCGCGGATATCCGCGGGTTTACCCGCGGGTCGGACGGTTATGGGTAGAAGTATTGTGGGTGAGGGTGGGTCCGGGTCGGGTCAAAAAAAGTAAAAACGCAATGAATTAGGCATATTGCATTAGAGACTTTCTAAGGCTTTCGGAAGGCTCATTGTCATGATTTCCCTCTCCTCTCAATGCTGGCAAGAGCGGCAAGAGCAAGAGCTTTGCGTTCCTGCATCCAGCGCTACGAGCGAGCGCGCGTTCAGTTCAGCAGGTGGCGTGCTGGAAGCGCATCGAAATAGGCTAAACCCTGGCACAGTGGATTCTATTGCTGTCCTTCACAGTGCTTCCAAACAGATGTCATAAATAAAGTCGGCCAATATTTTCAAACTGGTAGCTTAGATTGTTGAAATGTCACAGCTTTGTTGGCTTTGTTATGCCATGATAATGTTACAGCTTGGAACAACTTGTGTTGGCTTTGTTATGCCATGATTATGTCACAGCTTGGAACAACTTGTGTCTTGTAGGCCTACAGGAAAAATGTGTTTCATTTTTGGCAATCCTTTAATAAAAACGACAAATCGATCGTTAGTTTTTTTTGGCGTTGTTTCATGCATAGGCTAATTAATCCTTCATGAAGTTTTGTCATCATCTTTAAGGCGCAAATCGATGTCATTTGGATACCATTGTTCCAAATTAGTCCTCTCCGCTTAACTGGTAGCTAGGTTCCGCGACAGTAAACACACTGGCGTTTTTTTTTTTCATTGGGTCGGGTCGGATTTGGGTCGGGTTGGGGCGGGTTTAAAAAAAGCCTGACCCGCGCATCACTAGTATCTATGTTATGCAAAGCCGGTTGCTACAGGAAATATTTCCAACATAAATATGGGCTAAATCCCCACTGGGTGAAAAGCATAATTTAAATGGTGCCAATGGTACGCCAACTGCACAGGGTGTTGAACCCTTATGCCCTTGAGGAACACAATTACGTGAAGAGACACTATACCAATTTAACAGCCTTTTTCTTCCGTGGAAGCTCCAAGCAATACTCTTCCTTTCATCTAATGCAGTGTAGGTCAGGCAGCGTATGCGTATACTTACAAGTATACTTGAAACTAGTCTACTCCCCAGCCGTTTAGATACCTGAATGGGAATGAGATGGGCAGGGTGGTGCTGGAGTGGGGTAGTTTATGTGTCCCGGTTACCATAGAAACCATATTATAGGTAGGTCATAAATCTTACAATGCCCGCCCACCTATCCCCATTAGGATAGAGCATTTACAATGTTAGCTACCTGCAGGAGCTGGAGAGAGGAAATACAAACAGGAAAAACACGGCACCAGGCTGCCAAGAACAAAAGTGTGCTAATTAGAAACACTCAAGTTAGGAGTTGTAGGTTATGAGGGTAAGAGTGTCTATTGTACATGAATATACACACAGAACAAGGCCATCCCTGGCCAGATTTTTCTGGGTTGTTGTAACCCGATGGACTTTTTCTTTTGCTGTATTTTGCGCAACTTGCATAGCATAATATTGTAATGCAACTGAGCAAAATATTTATTCCCACTGGTTTGCAGACATATTAGATTTAAGACGCCACTTTCCTTTTGAGCAATATTACAGTATTAAAAAAAAATAGGTGCTGCAGTACCTGCAAATCCCTCCAAATTTTGCATAGATGGACAGACGTAGCAGATTGTTTTGTAGAGTGGTGGCCTACAGAGCTTAGAGAACACACTCAACATAGCTTTTTAGCTTGTATTTAAATGTGGCTCGTTTTTGCATGACAGCTCAGCTGAAATCGTACCCACCTGTAAGCCATCGGTAGCTTTTCATACGTTCATTCACGTAAGTGGCCGAACATTAGGCTTTCATGGAAGAAAAAGACAGTCAATCAAAGCTGAATGTCATGTGTGTGTGAGCCTTTAAGGGTCTGTATAAACGCACACAACAACCTGCTACTGTATCCAAAAAGATGTTGGTTTTGATGAGTGATAACTTAAAGTGTATCTACCAACCTACTGATGTTTCAGCAAACGAACACATTTTTGCTGCCGGTCAGAGAAATTTTGTATGCCAACTTCATATCAGCTGCAGAAATATTTAAATGTATCGCTCAGCCTTTTGCAAGAGTTTCTCATCATCAAACAATAATTATTTCTTATGACTATTGTTTCAGGGCAAGCATCCACCAAAGCCCCTGATCTGTCTAAGAAACTGATGTTAATTAGGTAATGGTAACAAGTATTCCAATTAGGGTTACTTTTGGGTCTACAAGCTCCATTTTCCTATTTGAGTCGACCATCACAAAACAACCAGAAGAAACATCATTATCATTTCCATCAATTCATTATGTCAACTCATTTACACAGACTAAAGAAAAGACAATTAATTTTAATTAGGCTTCGACTCAAGTGCGTCTTGAAAAAACGGTACAAACAAACGAGAGCAATCGCAATGAATACAAAATAGTAAACAGGACAAAGGCTGCGCTTTTTCTGCCTCAATGCTGTTTCCTATATTTACTTTGCTTTCATCATGAGGTCAGGAACATCATGAGGTCAAGAAAAGACACAAGAATGAATTCATGAAGATAGAAAAGGATGTCCACGACTTTATGAGAATCTGAATCTACTTACACTTGTGGGTAAGTTCATGGGATGGTAGTGTTACCCAGTACAAGGAATTGTGTGTGTCCTATGCCAAAAAAAGCCTTTCTGAAGACAGCCAAATCTCAGGTATTGCTGTGAAAGAGACAGCAAAAAGCCTCTGTGGAATGTGGCATATTTACTTCTTGTGTCCACATAACAGATGGGCATAGATCCAAGAACGAAGACAAAACCCAGAGGCTGAAGATACTTGTGTAACCTACAGTACAGTACGCAACTTCAGTAAATAAACACCGACCAATACAGCTGAGAGAACTAAAAATAAAATACAAGGAAAATAACATACAGGAATGATAAACCAGCTATTTATACCCTGAATGTGATTTTTAAGAACATCACCACTGCAGCAGTTTGCAAAAAAAACAGTGTAACAACATGTCATGTACTAGTGTTGTACTTACATCATGTATTTTTGTGCCTTGTGGCTTTGTACCTTCCTTGAAGAATTCAGCACTTTGGTAAAGTACTATAAACTTCATATTACACTGTAACAACAGTATGTAGATACACAAAAACACATGATGTAAGTACAACACTAGTAACATAACATGTTGTCACACTGGTTGTACCACTGTACCTAATTAGGTTGATACACTGTAACAGTGTACCCTTAAAGTGTTACCAAAAAAAACATCCACTGGCCTTTTCTCTGCATTTGTGATTCTAGTCAAACTATTTCACTTAAAGGCCCACTATGCAACATTTTTCATTAAATTAATCCATTTCATACTGTTTAGGATGCTAAAATTAGTCATTACACGGCGAACGAACGGTGTAAAATGCGCCACCGTGGCCAATAGCGGTAGATACAGCACTTGCAATGTTCAGCAGCGCGGACCGCCTCCAATAGAATGCAGTGCAATACCATGCAATACAGCTGGCTTTAGAGGGAGCTCGTGAGAGAGAAAAACAGAATGTTGCTTAGTGCCGGTTTAAACTCACTGTATGCAGTACTGCAAGCATATCGAGCAGAGAGTTAGCAAAACGTACAGGAATTTGCCACTGGTGTATTACTTGTTCCGACTGCTTATTGTGTATTGTCAGGTGAGTTTCTGACTAGAGGTCGACCGATTTATCGGTTGGCCGATATATCGGGCCGATATTTGCATGTTTTTAAGTCATCGGCCGATATCCTTGCGTGGTCGCGCCCGATTTGACGTCAGGCACATCCGCGGGCAGCCGCATGTTATTGGAGTGGTGCATGTGAAGGACCCCTACTAAACTTTAGTAATATTCAGTCAGAGACACTTATAAAGACAGTCCTAGAAGATAAAGGCAAGGCTTACATTCTTACATTTCGATGTCCTGTTGTCATGTATTTGCTATTATGTTATTAGGAAACTATGTTGTGTTGCTTCATTTAGGGAAAGAAAAAACGAATAGCATTTAACCGTCTGGAATTGGCACAATGCTGTAGTTGTTTGCCGTTAGCTTTAAAAATGAAAACATATCAGCACCTTGCTTGCAAACATACTAGCCCCGTGTGTTTATTTCTCCTGTGTCGGGATTGTAGAATTCACTGCATGGGGCGGGGAAGGCGGCATTCAGCATTCACAGATTCAACACCGGCCGCCACATATTGCGTTTCGTTATACTTTTTTATTTATTTATTTTATTTAAACGCTATTGAAAAACTCGCAGCATTCGTTAAGCTGAATTCCCTTTCCGCTGTTCTCCCTCTCTGTCACTCGCGCGTCCGTCTGTCTCTCTCTCTCTCTCACACACACACACACACGGCCCCTCTCCATGCACATCGCGTATGTCTCCATGAAAACCAACGAGATCATCCATGGAAGCGTTCGCACTGATGCACCTGACGCTGCTAGGGTGAAAGCATAAAGTTCTTCCGCAACTTTTGTAGACTATACGTGCAACTTTACCAAAGAGTAGAAGTAAACTCATTCTTCTTGGCCTGCTCTCGTGCACGCTCAATGGACACCCGGCCTCAACATACTTAATCCAAATATAACATTCACAATAGTGAACGCAATGACGCAAAGAAGACAACTAATTACTGTTAAATCCGGTTAGCATCATTAGTAGGCTATGCTGCAGACATTTGATTAAAACTCTTGCATTCAAATTGACTGACCATCTACCAATGTTTTTCAAAGACTTATAAGGGCCTGTCCCAAGGAGAAAAAGTATTTGCTTACCTTGAAACTTAAACACATCCACAAACTGAACAGTCCAACCAACCAGTAGAGTATGATAGCCTAAGCTTAGCCTGCTACTTTGTTTACAATATTTTGAGGCTTCAACCAGACAGCTGAATTTAAGCGGAGTTGTATGAATACTAGGCTATAATCTGCATAAAGTTTGCTGTTATGAATAGGCCTATCATTAAAAATGTTTATTTATAAAGTTGTATTTTTATTTAAATGTATATTTAAGTTTACATGTTTATTTAAATATATTGTTCTTTTTTTTCCCCTTAACTTTAGATAAATCTTTTATTTTGATATGATATTTGATATAATAAAGATTTCAAAGATATTTTAAGACAGTGTTCAATAAATTATGTTCCGTTTGGAAATCTTGTGCATCCTCTTTTATTAGTAGTATGATATTTTAGCATGCAAATTAAGGGCGAAAAGTAAAGGTATCGGCCCTAAAGATCGGCCAAAAAAATCGGCAGCACATATCGGTGATCGGCTGACTCTGACATCTAAACATCGGTATCGGCATCGGTTATAGAAAAACCCATATCGGTCGATCTCTATTTCTGACCATGAAAGGAAGCATTTGTTGATAACCTTGACGTTTTCAAGCGGATTTAATACACTGTTAAATGTTTTGTTTAAGTGTTCAAAGTAAGGTTGGCTAGCTATCATAGCCTGATAAGCATGAGTGTACCGCGGCAATGCATCACGAGCAGAATCTTATGTTTGCATGTAGAATTGTAGGCTACATAGGTATTACATCTGCAAGCATATCGAGCAGAGTGTTAGCAAAACGTACAGGAATTGTCAGGATTGCGGCCTATGAGGTATAACTGAGTCCCAGGCGCAGGTAATTAAAGGCGCTCTAAGCGATGCTGTTTCACGTCACTTCTTGTTGACGTTCGAAGTATTATCAAACAAAACGGAGGATAGCTCCAGAGAGGGTTCAAGCGTTATAAGTTATAGCTCATTCCTCCCCCTCCCTCCCATGCCTCCTGAAAGACTCATGAACGTGCATTTCCTTCTTGTCGTTTACTGGCTGGTTATGTTTCGTTTGTTATGCTAGGTTTGCCCAATGTGTTTTTTTGCCGTTTGTGGAGCCTGGGCTGTCTACAGAGACCACGTTTTTTTACAGTGTGTTCAGGGGACAGGCGGCTAGCAGATTGTGAGGAGATGTTTGCTGTATGTAACAACACATGTTTTAGTCCTAAAAACGCGTCACATCACTTAGAGCACCTTTAACAAAGACAACGAGTTTATTAACACAAAAAAAACAAAATAACGGAGCACACTTACAACGCTGGCGAGAACACTGAGCAAACACAAGACACAAGACAGGTGTGACAAGGCGGGGCTAACTGATACAATAATCACAAGACAGAGTGCAGGTGAGGGGTGGAACTAGGGAACTGATTGACACAGGCACAAGGCAGGGACGACAGATCACATGACTCACCAGGAAGTGAACGGGGAGAGACAGACACAGGGGGTCAGGATTTGTGAGGTTAGCTTCAGCCAATTAGCATGCCACTTCCTCGTCGCCATTTTCCATAAATCCGGTACCATTTTCCAAATGCTGATTGGTGGGTGACCAAAACTCGGCTCATGCACGAGTTTAGTGTTTGGCACGAGCTCCATCGCGATTTAGACCCACAAGTTCAAGACGAACAGCACGTTAAAAACAAACCACACATAATATGCGCTCTCACCATGAATGTTCTTGTAGAAACTTTGCAAACGGCACCAGAAAAGGTAAATTAAGCCAACCAATCATATTAAAGGAATTATCTGGAGTGAAACAACACGTAGCTCTGTTGATTCACATTGCTATGTGCTATCTATAGGTATAAGAACGACAGATTTTCATGCACGGTAGACCGAGTAATGAAACGGCAGCCACCGCTAACTGATTAGGGCATGTCCGTTTCGTTTTCATATGCCCAATATGCTTAGCATTAGCGGCCAGTTCGTGAATTCGGTCTACGTTGTACCTACTGCTGTCATTCTGATGCCTATAGACACCATTCAACAGCCTCAGTCAACAGAGCTACGGGTTGATTCACTCCGGATAATCCCTTTAACATACACATTTGGGGTGGGCATTAAGTTCATGGGAGTGCTGCTAAAGGCAGGACAAGAAAACAATGCGCGTTCACAAACGAAGTAAACATCCAATGTGTAACATCCAAAGTACCGTGTAAAACGGCCAATTCCTGTCATCCATATAGCTTACTCCTCAACCTTACGTAAATCAATAATGCATTATATAATTGGCCAAGTAAAATGGTACCGGAAATAGGCTTCACGAAACTCCATTTTAAATGATGAAAAAATCGTTCAATTTTGGCTGAATTCCCTAGCCTAGCATTTCTCATTGAAATGAATGGGGGCGGGACTTGGTCACTTTCTCCAGGTTTTATAATACCTCCATGGACAGACACATGGCAGGAATGACAGGAGCACCAGGAAATAACGCAAGACACAAAGACACCAGGAACTAAAACAGGAAGGAAACAAGACCACATGGCAAAACCAAAGAGAAACTACTGAACTAAGGCTAACACACAACAGAACACCCAAAACCCTGACAGGAATTTGCCACTGGTGTATTACTTGTTCCTAAAAGCTGCTTATTGTGTATTTTCAGACTGAAAATAAATATGTGGCACTGAAGAATATATTGTCTCGTCACTGTGTGCACAACATATTTGAGCCTATCATGTCCCCGGACGTCGCCAGTAACTGGCAAACAGCCAATCATTCAGCAGCTGTGTAGTTAGGTTGCGGTAGTTGCCATGTGGGTTTGTTTACAAGGGAGTAGCATGCGGTGAGATGCCAGGAGGAGAGTAAAGGCGGCCGGTGTGTAGCAGAAACTGGCACCGGTAGTAGGGCTGGGCGATATGGACTAAAATGTATATCTCGATATATTTCTCTCATATATCGATATACGATATATATCTCGATATCTTTCCAGCAAAAAAAATAATAATAATAAATAAAATAAATAAAATAAAGTGTCTATAAAATAAATAATGAAAATAATATAAAGAGCTTCTTTTCAAAATAACAAGTTCTCAACTAAACTGTGCAACAGTAATAACAAACATGTGGGCCTTCTTTCCATTTGTATATTTTGTGCAAAGAAAACGAATGAGTTAAGAGTCTCCGCCGTAATGTGACACAAATGTAGGACTCACAGGTTCTGCTAACTTTACTCCACTCGTCTGTTGTCATTGCGTCACAGAGTTCAAATGCCAATCGCGCTCTCTCATCATAGTCGCGGCAGTTCTTGTCTTGTAAAGTAACAACACAAATCCGCGTTCCACTACGACAATTGATGCCATGTCCGCCGTGATACGGCAATTGATTTTAACGTTATGCTCCACCGCCGCTTTTTCTGTCATAGAGTTAGGGAACATTGCGTGCTAAACAGTTCTGAAGTTTTGCTCAGTTCCCACTGGTTTTGTGGCGGTCTGTCCTCCATCTGTATAACTCATGCATTCAATGGAAGTCGCCATTGTTGTTTACTCGGTCTACATGAGTAGGGGAAGGGAGGAGCTAACTCAAAGCAAGGAGCACTGAGCTATCAGTGGCAAGGAAGCTGGTGCACAGACGTCGCATAGCAGAAAAAAGCGGAATACTTGTCTCTGGATTAAAAAACAAGTCATAACCGATATAAACGATATGTCAAAAATCATATCGTGGTTTGAAATTATATCGATATTGATTAAATATCGATATACCGCCCAGCCCTAACCGGTAGTACTGTATAGTAATCCACGGTAGTACCGTCGTGTAGAATTTCTAGTATAGTAGGAACCGTTAAGATTTGGCACCGTGGGTACCGTGCAACTCTACACACAACACTGAAAATTAAACCGGAGAATCCAGAGCAGCCTCCCCCCGTACAAGCCAGCCCAGTAGTCTCAATGAGATGAGAAGATATGAGCTCTAGCGTGGCATTTAAGGAGCGTTTAAATGTATCCTGAGGCTAACAGTAAACGCTTACACTATAATTACTGGATTAGTCATGATGACACTGCTACCAAGAACATAATGAACCAACGTGTGTTGGGTGTTCTGCTTGCTACAATTTGAATGCCTTTTTACCTCGTTTTTACACTGCAGGACAGTGGAATCTTGTAGAGAAGGAGAGAAGAGGAGAAGACATTGGTGTTAAAGCCATCCATGCACTGTGAAATAAACATTAAGGCGCTCTGATCTGCAAAGTTGTTTTTTTCTTCCTCCATGAGGAACCCAATGCTGTTTCCTTTAAAGCTTCAGGCTCTTCTTTATCCTATCCTATCCATGCGTGCAGACCAGGCAAGGCTCTGCATTGACATAATAATGCAAACACACACACACACACACACACACATTATGAGCTTGGTTAAGCACTGCCTTCGAGGATGAAACAAATGAGATGATTATGGACGACAGCGCCACATGCATGATGACGGCCGGCTCATTCCACCACTCAGACTCTGGGCATGCAGATTACACCAGACTGGGAACATATGTGCCCAGCTCTCACTGCCCCCAACGCACATTACTGGCTCACTGGCTTTTTCTCATCCAGCCCGAGCTGCCAGGGGGGAATCCAGCGGTTGCTGCCTTAAGAGGTAATTTTATAGATGGTTTATCCTGATGTGAGTGAGGTCAGTGTCAAAAGCTTCTTTTCAGAAGTGACAGACCATTTGAGCAGCGCAGACAGTGGTCTATAGACCAGTCATTCAGTGGTCGTGTTGCTAAAATCAACTGACGACAAAATAAAAGAAGCTCAAAACTCTCACAGAATATAATCTGATCACTAAACATCAGTTTTGACTTTCTTAGATTCAGCATTTATATGTGCAAAACAACAGTCACTTAATAGGGCAAAGTGACAGCGAAGCAGAAAGAGAAATCAAAGCAGATTGTTGATCGTTAGTCCTGTCAGCTACAGGGTTTACGTAACGCTACCCCCAATTATATTATATAAGTTTGAATTTTAGGTTATAAATTTTTTTTAGATCCTTTTTAGACATCTATTAGGTTGGTTGGCATTATTACTGGGTAAACCAGATGAATGTGAGATTTTTGTGTCATTTCCAGCAGTATCTGAATCACTTTCAATGACAACCCAGAGTTTGTCAGTGTGTGTTTGATGCCTGCTGGTTGACCTGTCCGACGGCCATGGCTCTTCACAGATGCACATTGTAAAAGGGCTGAGGGCTGTCCCTAGGCCAGATATGGACATCAAGTGCTTCTTTGCCACCAGCTACAGTACAGATGAGGGGAATGTTCTTCCTGACAGACAGCAAAGAGACGGTTCTTTTGACCATAAAGCAACAGGAGGCTTTTGGGATGCTTTGACATCCAATACCCCTAATCCCTATTCAGAAACTCAGCCATGACCCGGGTCAGAGCACATGCCGGTAGAGTGGTCCCGCAGATTTGGAGTAATAAGATCAAATGTGAGGGCGAGGGGGCGAGGAAATGGAGAGACAGATAAAGGGAGAATCAAGAAGAAAGAGAGAGAGGGGGGGGGGAGAGGAGAGATAGAGAAGAGGAAGGGGCGGGCAGAGAAAATAGAGGATAAAACAGGGGAGCATCCAAGCGACAGGGGAAAGATTAAAGCTCCAGAGTGCTGCTGAAGACAACATTGCGTTTTTCTTCCACCCCGCCCCACTCCCTTCTTGTTTTTCTCTTTTTTTGATATCATATCAAAACTGCAAACAGGAAGGCAACAGCTGTGCTTCCCCTTCCCTTATTAGCATTCGCCCTCTTTCATTTCGGCAGGAGCGCTAGCTAAAAATAGCCCGTGCCATGCTTCGCTTGTCCAAGGTCCCAATGGGACAGGAATGGGAACCTAGCCTCTGTTCCCCCTCCTGCTGAGCCCCAATGCATGGGTGCCACGTTAAGGCTAACACACACTTAAGCACCTCAGATGAACAGACAAAGCATGGGAGAGAGGGAGAAAGAAGGGCTAAAGAGAGAGAGAGAGAGAGAGTGATAGAAAGAAAGAAGGGGGGGAAGAGAGAGAGAAGGAGAGAATAAGAGAGACAAAGGGAGGGAGAGATGGAGAAAGAGAGAGAGAAGGACAGTGTAAGAGAGAGACAGACAGAGAGAGAGGGAGAAGGAGAGTAATCAGGCTCCAGATCACACAATGCACTCAATCAAGGCAACACCTCCAGTATGGCAGTGCACCCAGGCGGAGCCAGCCATTAATACAGTGACGTGCAGAGTCAACTCTCACTTATAAATCAATGGGAAACAGATTAAAGGTAAAGCACTCACCCATCCATCCATTTCCATCCATCCATCCATCCACTGCCACATCAATGTCATTACATTTGCCAGGGAAAGAGACCACAGTGACACACAATAGTGACAGAAGGATAGACAGACCGACTAAGAGAGGATGAGATGGACAGACATATAGGCAGAATTTGCTTTTCTCATCCATTTTCTAATCAGCAAAGGGTCTCTCGCATTTTCTGCGTGGTCCATGGCTATTTAAACAACAGCACAGTGGCACAATAACAAAACTGCATGACTGCAACTGTGGGGATCTCAGGAGCACCATAGAGCAAATTGCCAAGGCACCCACACCATAAACCTGGAAACCTGGGCTCCATTCTGGCTCAAGGTCATTTCCCAATCCCTCCCAATCTCTCTGCCCCCTGTCATTTCCTGTCATATCTCTACTGTTCTATCATGATGAAATGTAATAAAAGACTAAAGTCCAAACAACAACAAAAAAGAAAAAAACTGGGGGAATCTATTGTGTTCTGCTGAAATAAAATTGAGACATACTGTGAAACAAGACAAACTGAACCATTCAGAAGCAAGCTGAAGATTTGGACATGAAGAGCCTTGATCTCAGCACCTCCGGCTATGTTCTACTTTTTGCTTAACAGGAAGGGGGAATGTACTGGCAGCATTTTAGAGTGCAGACCTCCATTTGGTTGGATACCAAGAGGACACAGGAATAAACTGTCTTTCTTCAAAGCAATATTAAAGGGATAGTTCGGTTTTTAACACATTGAGCCCCTTTCACAGGATGTCTAAAATGAAATAAAGTGGTTGACACCAAAATCTTGATGATTGCTCCTGTCTCGCCTATTTGGGAAATATAGAATCGCCTCTGCCTGCCTTTAAAATGGCTAGCAATGGGCATGTGTTGTTTCTATCCTTAAAACACTGTTTTTTTAAAAAGTGCTACTCATGGAGTGATTAGTGGCGTTTGCTGATGTTCCAACCGAAGTATCGTAGCAAAATACAGTTTCTGTCATGTTTTATTTTTTTTTTTATTTGCCATTTTGTAAATCCCATAGTGATCTATTTGCTCCTTCATATAAACAAAGTGCAAAATAAAACATCACGGAAGCTTTATTTCGCTACGATACATGTTTTGGAACATCACCGAGCACCACTAACCACTTGGTGAGTAGTACTTTTTTAAAACCAGTGTTTTAAGGATAGAAACAACACATGCCCATTGCTAGCCATTTTGAAGGCAGGCAGAGGCGATTCTACATTTCCCAAATAGCCGAGACAGAAGCAATCGTCAAAATTTCGATGTCAACCACTTTATTGCATTTTAGACAACCTGTGAAAGGGGCTCAATGTGTTAAAAACCGAACTATCCCTTTAAAGCAAAGTAAACCTTCTTAGTGGTTCAAAATATTACCATTCATTTTCCCCTGAAAAAATTATTCTTTGGTCAATTCTCTGGTGAATTATTGCTGTATTTTCAAAAATAAGCAACAAAACTTGAAAACAACAAAATGAGACAAGGAGCCAGCTAATTGGATGAAAAAAGTTTTGTTTGATCCCAGTTTCCATAGCAGCCCAGATGCTTTGCTAGACACAGTACAGTATAGTAAAAGCACGAGCATCCATCAATGAACATTGGGCATTAATATTGCATTAGCGAAAAGTAGTCACTTCCCAGAAAATTGTATCTGCATTAGTTTTACAGTAAGCAAACCACAGGGCTGTAATTGTCCTTGGAATGGGCCTGTCTTTTATATTTCAGTCACAATGATGGAATGCCACTGAACATCTCATGAGCGGTCCAATACTTATAATTCAGTCGGATACCAAAGTAGACAGAATAGGGTGAATTATTTATGACATAGTTTTGTATCAAGATAAATAGATTGAGGTTAACACATAGCAGACAAGACTTAGCAGACTATGCTGGACTGTTCGTCTACATATAGCTAAGACCTTCGTCTACATATCTAAGTATGTATTCTTCTATTTTGATATATAAAAAGAATATTCTTTATATAAATGTATATAAACCTGTCCTCTTAGGGTCAGGGTTAGGGTTAAGTTAGGGTGAGATATAGAATCAGCACTGGCAATATACTTGCACCTTCACTGACAATCTTTTGCACTACAAATACTACGTATGCACCTTACTGCATTATTTATGCACCCCTACTTCAACATGTTATGCTAACTGTACTGTAATAGTACACACCTGATATCTTCATTTGTATTTTTAGTATGTATGTGTGCATGGATTTCATACATATCGTGTAATGCTGCTTGACATCTAGATCAATAATGTGTCTAAAATCTCTAAAACATGTCCATCAGACTGCTACTTTTCAATTGGTGTAAGTTTTATCATGAAATACAAATAGAAAAACCACATACAGCGAAATAAAAAGTATATTTTTAGTTAACCAAGGAACTTGTGTGACAGCTTTGTTTGGAACTGTTTCAAAGACTACATCACTTAGGCCAACACCACAAGGTCCATCCGAAAGAGACCAAAAGGTGGGCAGCATGCTGTGATGACAGAGTGGGCTACTCTACTGTGATAAAGATGGCACTTATCCAAAGCAACTAGCACCTCCACACAAAATACACAATCAGAGAGACAAATATACACACACACACACACAGTAGAGAGAGAGAAAGAGCAAGGCGAGGGGATAGACACCACCATCACATATATACACCAATCCACACTATTTTAGAACACACCACACCTACACATAGCCGCCCCCACCCCCCCCCCCCACACACACACTATACAGTACATGCTAACACATCATTACACACAGACCACATATAAATAAACACAATTTTTCTGGTTTGAATTGAGAGAGACAAAAGAGGAACTGGGAGAAAGAAAAGCTCTTTCAGGCATAAAGTCCAGTAATTATCATGACATTTGCAAGCAGATATTACGCGACATGGATGATTAGGACACAACTAAAACTCAGGTGGGCGCACGCATGAAGCACACCCCGAATACATCCAGCAGTGCCATATCCAGGTGTGAAATATCTGAGTTCTGCGTTCACACATGCAGCCCTTCCATTTAATATCCAGCAGGTATCCATGTTTTCACGTAGAGAGAGAGAGAGGGAGAGAGAGAGATAGAGAGGGGCTGCTGGTATGAAAATAAAAGAAAATCCCCTACTCCTACACTACAGCACAGACTCTGGAATCGGACCAAGAGCTGCTTCACCCAAAAATCCTGTCCGTGATAAATGCTCCGCTGCTGTCTCTCACGGTCGCAGACCTTAATATGATATATGGCTCCCCCCGCAGCGGCAAGGGAGCAGGGGTGGGGGCGGCACGCTGGCCGAGAGTGCTAGACTGCAAGCTCCATGCATTGTGATGCACACATTTAGACCGAGACCTATAATTAGAGAGTGTGCCAATGGAGGCTTAGGAGGAGAGCACAGCTGCACCGTCAGAGAGATATAGAGGGAGAGGGAAATGGAGAGAAAGAGAGAGAGAGAGAAAGAGAAGTCTGTAATGCACATTGATTTGGATGCTATCCTGTGGGAGCCATCAGAGTGGCTGCCATGTCACAGCTGGAAGCTGTGCCGAAGAGACCTCAGAAACATGGCCGCAGAGACCTCCCGTCACCCTCATCCAAATAAGTCCCTGAATAAGAGCAGAACTCCTGTTCAATTCCAGTAATTACTCTCCTGTCCCTTAAAAAAAATTTCAACTACATGAGAACATTCAAGACATCCCATCTTTTGCTTTTGTTAAAGCAGAATCTCATTCGTCTCTCATTCTGATGGGCTCCACCAAACTCACTCATATCACCACATAAACTAATAATAATAATAACGTATGAAAAAAAATGTTTTTACTAGTAGCTTGCTCAACTTCTCATGGATGGGAAAACCTGACTTCCAGAGCCAAACCATATCCCTAATATAATCAATCAACAGCGGTGTCTGGAAGGGGCCAAAGTCTGGGCTGTACTAACTAACAGTTAAAGCTGAAAAACACAGCCTTGTTGTTTCTGTTATGATTTAATTTTGTCTGACTTTTTGCATTTTCGGCTTTCTATCAGTGTTTGCCTTCCTCAGCAAGAAGCCTCCTGCAGAATTGCAACGCCCAGCAGAGTTGTCTGCTGCCCCTACAACGCTGGTTCATCATCCCTCGTTGCCACACACCTTTTCATACCATTTCATGACGTTCATGTGGTTCAAAGCCAACACTGAGGACTATTCTTTCTTTCAATCAGGGGTTGTAGTCCCAGTTATTCTCTCTACCGCTGTTTACCTGATGCACTCAGCACCTTCATAAACACACTCACACACACATATAGAGACATAATAGTAAGGAGTCTTGTACCAGGGGTGGTATTCCCATTCATTCACACTACCACTGTTTCCCTGAATGCACCAGTCACACACACACACACACACACACATACACATATAGAGACATAATAATAGTAAGGAGTCTTGTACCAGGGTATTCCCATTCACACTATCACTGTTTATCTGAATGCTCCAACCACACACACACTCACTCACATACTCTCTCTCTCTCTCTCTCTCTCTCTCACACACACACACACACACACACACACACACACACACACGGACACAATAGTGGCAAGAAATCTTGGTTGTGTTTTTATCTGATCTTGGCGCGTTACTCCAGGCTCTCAAGGCAGCCATCAGTGGAGAGAGAAGAGTCTAGGAGTCACAGTCGTCCAGAGTGCACTAACGCCAGCCAATTACCCCATGTGCAAGGCTGCAGCTGGGGCTTTTAATGGGACGGGCCTAACAAAACACAGCTCCTGGGAGGGGGGGGGGGGGGGGGGTGTGACACGACACACGTAGCATCCTCCCGAAATCACACCGTTTTCCTGCTTCAGAGGGCTTATCCGTGGGCTTGGGGGACCTGACCTAGATGTAGCACCTGCAATGCTATTGGTGTTCTGTCAAATAGAAGATTGAGGTGGCACAGCATATATGGCTGGTAGCTTGACACACGATAATGCAGAGCTGTCTGTCACAAGTGGAAGAAACTGTGCAGAATTCTGTGGTGGAACCCTGAGGAGAGCTCCAGACTCAACAACGTAGCCAATCAGTGTGTGTCTGAGTCGGAGTCACTGACTCTGTACCTATAGAACAGTTTACACAGACAGGCACACATACACACACAGATTGTAAAACCTCCCCAAATGTCCAGTGCATAATGGATGAATCCCAAAGAGCGAGTTCATGAATTAAGCATTACCCCAGCATGTGGCTCTCCTGTCATTAATCACCTTTCTTCTCTAACCTTGTTTTATAGGGAAATTAAACAACACAGGAAATAATCCAGTCAAACGGAGACTGAGGCACTGCTACTAATAGCACACAAAAGACGTAATCACGACAGCATCATTACAGTGGATCAATGCACACTGACCAGGACTAATATATAAGATTTTCTAATATTTACTAGATTAATGAAACAAGGAAACATAGAACAAATGCAAAATATGGAGGTGTTTTCAGTGACAAGATGTTATTTAAGATTTAGCCACACTGGCTATGTGAAAATATAATATAAGAAGTTTATACCAATACTATATCTAGCAGCATATTTTTTTTTTTATTAGTTCTCCTGGTAATCCAGTAAAGGACTGGAATAAACACATTCATTCAGCCATGAAAAGGGAACTTTCTACTCAGAGCAGAAAGAATGTGTTTTCTGTGTAGCTTCTTCAAATATTATACACAAACTATAAAGTAATATGCCTGAACACATGGGTTTATATCAATTTGCTTTCAGATTTGAGAAAGCTCAATCCAGAAATCTGGGTCTACGTAAAATGGCCTTTGACATCATATTACATGTATGATAAAGTCTCATCTACTGAGATAAGTCCCAGAATCCCTCAGCATTTGAGCTACTGATCAGCTATGTTCAAGCGAAGAGCCTATGTTCCCTTTTAGGCTGATGGAAAGAAGAGGATTTTTTTTCTAGAAATTTCCATATTGAGGGAGAGTGTTTGCTGCTGACTGCAACTGATTAAATTATCCCCAAGGCCTGGCCATGTGTCTGGTGGCTGACCTTCACAAAAACAATCCACAGCAGGAATACCCTTAAATGAAGCATTTTATGTATAAGTCAAAGTTAAATTATGCTTGGTTACGCCTCAGTGAGGTTTCTTAATGATGCTTAAAAAGTCCTATTATCAGCCAAAGCTTATCATCATCTTATTACCACCGGTTTACGCCATCGTTTTGATTAGCATTTTCAAAAGCCAAACTGAACTTCCTCACAAACTGTCATCCTCAGCAGTTAAAAGATGAGCATAACATGGCATCATCAGGGAAACCCAACACCCCTGCGAATGAATTTGTCCTCTAAGTGGGATGTGTTGAGTGATGAGAGGCTGCCTTTACAACCCATCTTGATTCTTAGCTTCTACTATCACTAGATCACCTTTAGTAATTTATAACCTGATCCTTTCCCTTGAACAGGGTCACTCTGAGGCCTAGTGACGATAAATCCCACAGATAGAGACCACTTGACACTTGGGCCCACAGCCATTGACCCATATTCACTGAGGAAACATGGCAGATTATACTGATGATTTACCTCGGAGCTTTCCAAGGATATGTCACAATCCCAGATGGACAGAACAAGATTTTTTCCCTCGTTTTGCTTTTCAATTTATGACAGAAGACTCATTGCTTGGTTAGCTTAGCCCTGCCTAGGGCATTCGCACAATTTCCATTTAGCTCCACCGCTGGTCAGGGATCAGTTTATAAGCTTGGGCTTCCGCTGTCTCTGAGCTATGGTCCCTGAGTGATATTCCATGAGGGAATGAACAGTTGATAGTTGATCAAAATATTGATATACTCTAAGACTGAGGTTTTATCTAAACCATTTATTTGACCAAGATTTCATGTAATATAAAATATCAATAACAAGTTAAAGAAACAGGTTTAACAATTTGAAGAATTTAGATATAGAATATAAAACAAAATAATGACTACATCACTCTGTGTAAAGGTTTAACAAAATTTACAAAATAAACCAACATGAAACGTCTGAATGTCAGTACATCCTTGCCTAGATAGCTAAGCAAATTCAGTTTTCAGCTATGCAATCATGGCTTGTGTCACTAATTAGATGCTGCAGATTTTAGTCAATTACAGTAGGACAATTAGTTTCTGATTAAGTCTTGAAGATAAATCAGACATCCCATAAATCTAGTTATAGCTCTGAAAAATATAAGCCAGCAATAAGCCAGTACTGCTGCATGAGAGGCGGCAAATGAGTCGATGGTGAACAGGCTTTGTAGGGTTGAGAGGGTGTGGTCTGTGTGCCAGTGTCCAGGCGACTGACCCCAACGGCAGCAACAGTCAGATCATTCACCACCCACCAGGCGGCAATGCTAACAACATGCGCAGTCTACCAAAATTGCCATGTCATAAATTAACCTACTGGCAGCAGGCATTTAATAATGGCTCATACATCCTGTATAGTGTTGTTGGCATGTAACGACTCACTGTAGCCTAGGCCTACTACATGTTTAAGTGATTCAGTGTCACTGTGAAATTACAAGCTATTTAAGTCCATTTCCAAATCATAACATTCAAGAATTACACACAGAATGCTTTCGGTAAATAAGCTCCTCTACCTGAGAAGAAAACAAATCTCTCGTGATATATCAGAGAGAAAGAAGTGAATGCCATCCACAAGCAGGCCATTAAGTCTTCATAGCCTCTTTAGTCTGTGAATATACACTCGTAGCACAGGGAAACTGCATGTAGCCTACAAAAAAACGACCGGTTGGTTGGCAGGGAGAGACATGTTCAGTAACAGATTTCGCTCTTAATATTTTAGTATTTTGTATCCACCCTCCCACGTGATTTATACTTCGGTGGCTTTTGAACAGGCCACACCGAGAACGGAGGACAGTAGCTGTGCAACCTGACCAAGTAGCCTATTGCTACTCTTGTTGATGCGTGGCAAGTTCCGAACCGGCGTGTGTCCTCGTGACCGAACATAGCCTGGTGATCAGATGTAAATCGCACCCTCAGACGGGTAATTAAGGGCACACGGTGGCCGCATAGAGAGGATACCGTAGAATAGAGAAAGCGGTCAGGCCACACCCACCGCATTGCAGAACAACATCTCGCTGAAACCGGTGAACTTCAGGATAGCAAGTCATAACTGTCAAACCCGCGATCGGCACCTTCAAGTTATCGGGACGAACAGAGGGTTGGGGAGAAAAGTCACTGTCAAGCACATCCATTGTTGCTGAATACAGAGGAGAGGAAATAGCCTAACCTAACTTGTAACTTAAAACTAAACTGTCAAGTCATGTAGCCTGTAATCAGTGACTATTATGATAAAGTCAGTGAAAAAAAATGTATCACCAAAATGTGCATCGAAATATAGTTTAGCTCTGTAAGGGAAGCGCACAATAGACACGAATTTCCGTGAAGCAGCGCGATTCCTCTCACATCTTCATAATAACCTATACCTATTTTCATAGAGGACAGTCGCCCCGTCATCTCGACTTCATCTGATGCAGTGCCGGCTTTTTGCTTAGGCTATTAGGAGCAAACGGCACCAATAATCTTTGTGGGCATGACATTTTAACACCTTAGTATCCTGAAAAAATACTGTCATATAATAGTTGCATTTACCGCTTGTGCCGTGTTCTTTCCGCGGGGTGAGGTGCTGCAGTTTCCCGGTGCAGTTGCTGCTGACTCCGGTAAAAGTGTCCCCGTATTGCGCTCGTGCAGATGCAGCAGCTCGCTGGCTAAAAACTACACGAGGCACCGCGGCATTCTGGGAAACCTACGATTAACGTATAGCTCACGGTCACACATAAACACCTACAGACTGGCAGCTACAGATAGCCCTAAAACGAGCCCTAAAACCTTCAAAACAGTAATGCACTAAGACAATGTAACTACACAGAGAGCTATTAAATGACAAGTCAGTTCATTTTAAACTGTCAGTAAAACAGTCTTGCCCAGTCAGCCCAAACTAAAAATAGAAAGCAGTTGTAACAGTGTTGATTGTAGGTTGGCTATCCATTGTGACAAGAACGTGTGTCTCTTCTTACACTGCATTAACCTTCAAATTATATGCTAAGGGCCTGATATATGTGCTGTGACGTATTGATGCATTACCATTCTATCGCATTAGCTTTCCATTTTCTAATCAACTAACAAAACACAGCCACACACACACACACACACACACACACACACACTTAGTGTAGGCTATAGTCTTTGCCTCATCTGCTGTGCATGAACTGTGTAGCCTTATTATTATGACCTGTTATGACCTTCATTTCGGAACCCTAAACAGCTGAACCATTAGAATCCAAAAAAGCATGGCTGGCTCAGTTCCATTTTGCTTGCCTCATTTATCTAAAAATTCAAGGAAAACACAATTACAGCATTTAAGGCCAGTAGACTACCCCAGATCATTTTTTCCATCTGGTAAGATCCAACAAAGAACCATTAGCACCAACCATATAATTGCAAATCAGCTCTGACATTAGTGCTTTAGAAATCTCATTTTTAGCCAAACCAGTGATTCTGTCCGTCATTCCAAAATGGAATAAGCATTAGTGTTGTTTGGATTGAGAATGCTGTCCTGTCAATATGAGCTAATGCTTCCATTCAGCAAATGGTGGAAGTTAATCTATGTTCTGTATTTTTCTTTAGAGTCACAAACAGATTCAGTCTCTCTTTTTTGTTTCTTTGATATGGAACAGTGTGTACACATTCCTATGTAAACTGAAGTAATCTGAGAGAGAAAGATCAGGCCCTTCATATTCAAGAACTAGGACGTCCCCACCCCCCAAAACTGACAGTCTGGGCAAACATACTCCACACTCTGACATAAAATGCTTTTGCTACCTTAGAAAAGTTCATTTGTATATGCAATACAAATTCTATAGCCTATCTACAACTTTTACTCAAAGTTTGTATATAGCTCTATTACAAAAACAACAAAAACAACAAATGCTAATGAAACTAAAAACGAAAGATAATACGGATATCATCATAGATGTACAGATGTCATTACAGGTTATATGCAAACAGATCAAATCCAATTTCAACATGAGATTGACATGATCCTGTCTTTAAAATAATATGACACGTATCATAGGGGCTGGGTGATGGCTGTTCAATAAGTGTCATTTGTTTATGTAATGCCTGACTCTGTGTCAACCTCCCATAACACTCAATGACAAGTCATGATCTTTAAAAAGTTTCGATGTTCATACGTCATGCCATGTTTATAACAGGCTCATGTCACTTTTTTGGTTGAAAACCTCAATTAAAGTGTGACCTAAATCTCTAATTCCTAAGTCATATTGCTGATGGTGGTTTCTTCACCAGCTGAAAGCATTATGGGTTAGACTTACTCTGTGTCCCAGGTGCAGTCATACAAGAATCCCCCACATCTGCTTCAGATTGTGGCGATATCTCTTCGCCCATCAGACTGACACTCTGTGGCAGTTTTGTTAAACATATGGGAATGGTAGCACAAACATTCATAATTCTGGGGAGAATCATTAATTTTGTGCCTGAAATCCACTTGCTTCAGTTTGAGGAATATGCTGTAACTGCTTGCACAGATAAATCATTTAAGGGGGAAAAACAAAAATACTGTATCTTAATGTGATGCAAACAGTCCACCTTTTTCTGGGATGTTTACATTTAGAAGAAATGAGAGTGTGAATTGATTGCCACAAGCTCAAACAAACAAAATAACAATTTGTGTTGTTGACCTTTTTCAACAGACCGTGGCCAGGGCAGAACACATTAATTTACTAGACACATCATCTTTCACAGCCAGGAGCCACATGAGAAAAAGAAAGGCGGAATCTCTCTTTCTCATGTTCTCTGTGTTAAAACTAAGCCTTGGTACTGCATATCCCCAGCCATTTCGTTAATTGTCCATATGTCTGCAATGGAGGGCTGTGAGCTGTGCATGCAGATGAGGTCTGGAGTCATAAGCAGGTCTCCAGGATATTACAGCATTTAAGAGCTTCGCGACAGGCTAATTTAGCTTGATGTGAACAGCACAACAACAAACAAAAAACTAATAATCAGAGTAACAAATATCAGACATGAACTAAACACATGGGAAGTCAATGCCAAGCCAGTCAATGACCCTGTTGCATGAGTTGATGTCTTCAGATAGTGCTCATTAACACTAGGGCTATAATTATCATGGTTGGAAGAAGACAAATAGGATTCAGATTGAGCAAATTCATTTAATGCTCTGCTAGTCTCTCCGCCAGGCAGGTCAATCATGCTTTAATCAGCAAGTTGATGAATTTAAGCGCACCTGAGAAACTACGGTCCAAACGGCACAGGAAATGGAATAGAAGTAGAAAGAGTGAAGCCAATGTTATGTTTCAATCTACTGACTCAGAGTCAAACCCAGGACTCAGCCTTTTACAGAGGACAACAAAAAGCAAAGCAATTGAAACATCCTGCCAGTTTGAAAGAAAATGTGCCCATTTCTGCTTGCATACACTCTACAAGTAGAAAAAATGCTTTTGTTAATGCATTAAAAGCCTCCACATTTAGAAACATGACAGCATTCATTTCTTTCAAAGAACATGGTCCACAGTCTGTTTTATTGACCAAAAATACAGTTTTTTTTTTAATTCTGTGAAATTATTGCTGATTGTAAGAAGCCACCACGTGTGAACTCCTGAGTGGGTGATTCTGAAAAGCAAGAGTCCTAATGGCACTTATTTTTATTCAGACTGTTAAGCTATTCAGTCACATATTGGAGGATGCATGCCATGAACCAGCTCTTCACAAACTAATTCATAGTTTGACCTTTGATTTGTCATTACACTAAACAGATGTAAGTGAATATCACGCCAATAGAGAGTAACCTCTGTAAATATTGCAGACATTAGGCTACTCGCAGATTTCTGTGCATTTACTTAGGCCATATGGCCAGCTTGCTGGTCAGTCTCAGAAGTGAAGCCGGCCGGCTGTCAAAGACAAGGAGATGGGGGAAGGTAAAAACGATGGGTATGGTTATGATGAACAGAGCACTGAATCAGGGTATCAGTAGCCAGTCTGACAGGCAATTTAACTTCCCACTGAGAACCTGCATGATAAGGAACTGGCTGCAATGGATGTGCGCCTTCTCCCGCATCCTTCTATAAACACTGCATGCTTTTTCCATTAGCAGAGGTGTTGGATGGAAGCTGTGTGAGTGCGGTATCAATGCTATGGCAAATACACTCATCCGTAATCAACAAGCAACTGACAAACAACTGAGGAGGCCTTACAGAAAACAGACGGAGCTGTGTAGCCGTGAATGAAAATACGTTCAACCAGTTATGTGTTACATTCATGTTTATGTTGATGTTTATGGCAGACTCCAGATCAGTGTAAAATAGTAAAACATTAAATAAAAAAAAACAAAAATCATAAAATTGAAAATGTAATATGTACAAATAGAAGAATAAACATGAACACATGAATGCAAAAAAAATATTGGATGGTTTAAAAATGACTGAAAGTCTTCACACATTGGATAGAATCGCATAAATAAAATAGCATAGATAGTGGTTTTGATAACATTTCAAACTTCTAGCATATTCATATATGCAATATGCCTGCAGTTTGAAATAATGTCATCAAAACCATAATGTATTGTGTCCCAGCTATTGATCCCTGCTGGGGAATGTAATGAATTCCGAACAAACAGGAAATGAAACACTTCTGATCCAAGTGCTTTTCACTGCCCCAGCATTGAGTTTTCATTCATCACGGCACGAATGATTGGTACTCCACGGCAGATCACACAGAATTATGCATTGTCTAAATGTGTGATTTATCTTGGATTACAGCAAATCTGAAATCCGTGTATTAAAATCCACAGCTTTTCCCATAAGCTCACCCATCCACTTACGTCAGTGCCTTTCATACCCCAGTCAATAGGGAACCAAAGGGGATCACAACTGCCAAATAACAAAGTCTTAATCAATTCGATTAAGCTGTGCCATTCTGCTCTTGTGGGGCAATGTGGGTTCGGAACAGTGGAATGACCAGTAGATGAGTTAGGACTCATCGATATCATCCTCAGGAAATCTGTGCATAAGGCAAGGCAAGGCAACCCTGAACGACTCTGTTATTGGCCATGTTTTATTCATGTGGCTGAGTGTTCTATTAAGCGTCACCGAGGTCGCGTCGAGGCGGTCATCCATCGGCACTCACATGCCTTTGAGGAATCGCACACAAAGCATGGCAGGCCTCTCTAGCTAAGAGTCTGCCTACACGCTGTGCTGTGAGGTGATTTTTCAAACGCTAAACAGACCTAAGTGGTAAGAGCACTCAAGGTGACTTGGTGTCATGCGAGGCCACCTGGAGGATCTAGTTGCCATGATAGACCAAAATCACTCAAAGCCACCAAAGTCAAAGGTCCTCATGGCCTGGAAGCAGTCGACAGCTTCTTGTGGTTTGCCAGGCTGAGCTGCTAACCTGGATCTCAAAATGGGTTTCAGTTGCCAGATTGTCCTGATAAGCCCCGCTGCACTGCACAGCACATAGACCAGAAAGTGAGAGTGAGGAAGGGAGGGAGATTTAGTTTTAAAGCTGGCGTTTCTCATCTCTTTTAAGCCGCTGAGACTGCCTCAGACTGGCTATACGCTTCTTCAATTATTCACAGCTTGTGACTCCAGACACATCAACAGGCTCCCAGTGGAAGCCATGTCCCTATGTAAACCGCTATAACAATCAGTAGCAGGCTCACGTGAAAAGCTCTGGAGAACTGTAAGGACCAAAGTACTTGAAGAGGTGAGAGCGGAGCTGGCTTGCGCTGTTACAGTAGAGCTCTAGAGCACGCCTGATTGCGCTAGGTTAGACTTTTTAATGATAACACAAAATGTATCAGGCAGGCGCGTGCACACACACACACACACATATATATATACACACACACACACACCAGCGATTTTCAGGTTGGTTAGAAGGTCAGTAACAGATGTAGGTCACCTCACAGGGTTACTAATAAGTCAGGATAAGTATAACAATAATCTAGAGTTAGACTCTTCCTCAATATAGCTACATGGAGACACAAACACTCCACTACACTCACAATTTCTCAATAGCCCCAGCTGTGTGTACTTGTGAGTGCAAATCCAAAACACATGTTCACACACACTCACACAGGGTGTGTGCAAGTACACACACATTAAACACCACCACTCCTCTGATGACGGCACTCCAACTGAGAACTTAATCAAATGATTAAATCTCATGAAGGCTGATGAGGCTGTATTATAGTCTACAGGACTGACATAATATTTTGCACATGGGGCCAGTTTATGGTATAGAATTTGGCATGACAGAACACAGGAACTCAAAACAGAATGTTCAGACACACCTTCTCCTTGTTCTTTTTCTTTTCTTTACATGAACCAAGCATTTCAATGAAGACAACCTTCAAAGGTCTAGTAACATACAAAAAAGAGACTTCAATCATTTTTCTTGTGTAAAGCCTGAAGGACAATGATTAAAAAAGAGGGAGATGTGTGGAAAGGTTTGATTTTTGATGAAATTTAAATACAAGATATACACGCTATTGGTTATAGATCCCAGAGCATAGTCTACTACTCAGTGGTATTGACATGAAGGGAATCAGTAATGGAATTCTATCCATGTACCACTCATACAGGTGCTTCAGCACCCCACAGTTAACGATTAGGCCGAAGATAATCAAGCATCTCTGATTCCACCAAGCATGGCACCATCTCACCATTCTAAAGCAGAATATATGAGGATATGAGGAATCTAACAGGTAATTTTGTTTTTCATTGCTTGAAAAATAGGTTGCAAAATAAAACCTTTAAAGGTATCCTACTGTATGTAGGCTAAGTCCCTTATAGGGTCCATGACTTAGTAGTGATGTGTGGGCTTGACTGCCTCATTGACCCATAGAGTCATGTTTGGGGGGGGGGGGCATCAGGCCCTGGTAGGGTCCCCTGTGTTGGACAGGCCGGGAATATAGGCCCAGTCCAGAGTATAGACTAGACAAATTACAGACCAACTCCTTCGAGGTAAAATGGGTTCTGATTCTGGTTCTTGTTGACAAAAACCGACCCTGGGTGAAGAGGGGCCTCCTTAGGGGAAAAAGACGGAAATTGCTTCATGGAACATCAGGACAATGCATGGAAAGGATGGCACAGGTAGCAAAGAAATAAGGAACTACTCCCTCCTGGGGTCGAGTGAGATGAGGGGAGCTACAGGTGAGACAGATTTAAGAGAGATTAAGGTCAGGTGTAATGCGGCTGTTTAAAGAATGAGACCCCTGCTCAGAGGGAGTGGCCCTGATGTTGGCAGTAGGAGCCCAGAGAGCACTCACCAGCTGGAACCTGTAAGCTGCCGTATCATCACAGCCAAGTATGCCACCAAGAGGAGCAACATAAACCTGAATGACATCCAGTGCTACGCACAATTCCCACAAACTATGCTACGCACAATTCCCACAACTCCCACAACTGACGCAGAGGATGAAGGGATGAAGGCGATTCCTATTGCAAGCTGTACCTGGGCAGAAAGAAAACACAACACAAGGAATGGATTCCTCATGACACCTTACAGAAACTGGAAACAAAGGATAAGTGGAACACCATGCTCAACACATGTAGGACAAAAGAAACCAAGGCAAAAGAGAGAATATACTGCAGCTAAGAAAGAAGTGAGAAGAAGTATTAAAAAAGGACAAGTGGGACCACACTGACACAATGGCATGACAAGCAGAGACAGCTGCAGGACAGGGAAAACTCAAAGACCTCTATTGGGTGACAAAAAAGCTAGGAGGCAATTTCCATCAGATTGATAAACACAACATTGGATAATGACATAAGAGCATTTTAGTGAGCTGCCAAAAAAAACCTTGAGATACCTCTGGACATTCCACCAGCTGTTAGTGGCAAATCAACAAACCATCCCCAACTCAGTGGCTCATGTGAGTTACTTTCAAGTTTGTTGTGCCGCAAAGCACCGCTGGCATCTTGCAAGAACGAAAAATATATGCATAGTGTACTTTTAAACTGAAGTATAACCTTATTGCCCTTGTGAACAACAAAAATTGCTGTAAGAAAAATGAGAAAACAATGAAACTATACTGCAGGTAGAGCTTCTGATTTGCGTCAGTGAGAGAGATTATGAACAGTTGCTTGCCTGTGATCTATTTTTTTAACATACTATCACACATCACGTCCCTTGAGGAACGGTAAACACGTTACCAAAAGAATCTCTGAGGTCTCACACACGCAGAGTTTGAGTTTGAATAGTACTATTCTCTGCCTGACATCATTATGCGCCTCTGCTGAGATGAGAAAGTGTAAGAACTGCATTTTATGCACTGGTGTTGACTTAGTATTCTTGGCAGATATTTTTAACACAGGTGTCAAATCACTAATGAGAGAGTGTGCAAAAATATTTGCCTCTGTCTGCATTCAGAATTAGATGTCTGACACAACTTTCTTTCTGAATGCCACTGATAGGTGACATTTATCACCCAACATTTCTCATTTGCTGCGCTTTTTGCTTTGTTTTACTTGGAATTGTAAAGCACACCGAGTTGCCACTTCAATATAAATAAACTGGCCATAGAAAATGAATCACATTTAGCACTTCAGAAGCTATACTAAGATGCAATGTGGTCTAAACATTGCAAATCATGATAAACAACTCCATTAGAGTGAGCTACGATTTTAAAAAGATCACAAGTCACAGCACGGGGCGCATCGGGCCCACTCGTATCACATCACATATCGTAATGCAATATTCCTACTCGATGGCTCCTCAAATAGCACAGCGAGGATGATGGACATGGAGGAAAGTCAATTAGACCAATCAGCAGTGACATGACCACTCACGCAGCATGCAGTCCTCTCAGGAACCAGACCCACCTAAGATGCTTCGAATGCCACGGCTGGCACGCTTGCTTACGCATATGCCCCTATCGGCTTCCCTCCCTCCCCCGTCCTCGAAATAGCTCCAGCAAAAATATGGATGGATGGATCCAGCACTAATCTCAAACAGAAGTAGAGAAAAGGCACACGTTTCCCTAGCATTCTCATTCTCAGGTGAGGAGCCTTTTGAAATGCAAATGCGAGCCGGCGCAATTGTCAGCTGGTATCTGAAGAATGCTGGCATGGGACCAAGCCGACATCATGTTTCGGTGGGTCTTGAGTTCTCAGGCAGACTCTTGGCCACGTGGCCCGTCTCTCGGCCCATGCTCGGGCCCCAGACTATCACAACAGCTCGAGAGCCCAGAGCAGATAATGGGTTCTGGCCTGACTTATTTATTTATTTGCTGTGTTTGTCTGTTTGTTTGTTTAGAGAGAGGGGTTATGAAGACTTTTTTCCTTTGTTCTCAGATCAAACACTAAAGACAGACAAGAAGTGATAAGATAGGTGGGGATTGGGCAATGCCTCTGGAGTGAAACCTGGGTCCCGGTGGCCAGTTGGGCATGAAAATCTGGATATCTAACACTGGATATCTAACACTGCCTCTTGTGTCACACCATTTTTTGTCCTTTAAAAAAGTTCCAGTTAACCAACTGACCCATTGATGGACTCCTTGAACAAATCAGAAGGTATTAGTTCTTAGATTAATACTCTGATGTGCACCTATACGTGCTCTGTAAAATAAATTGGGGTTTGCTACTTCAAAATTGAAATTGCATTTCAATTCATCTGATCTATAGTGATTTCACATAGAGACAAGCACAGGACAATCTGTCTCTACGTCCCTGAGGGAGATGTGTAGGGAATACAAGCAAAGAGCCTCAGACACATTGTTCATGGCTCGTTGAGTGTGAGTCTCTCCTCTCCTATTCAGTGAATCCGGATGCCGACACGTCCACCATTTGTCAATTTCGTGTGCTATAATTCCCATGATTCACAGAGGACTCACATCTGTCTCTGGGATTCTCATGCCCGCACACAGCTAAAGAGCTTGGTCGTCTTCGGCGAACTTTGAACCTATGCTGGAGCTTTAATCAGCAATCCAGTGACTGAAAGTTAGCTCAGTCAGCCCTTGCATTAGCCTGGCTTGCGCGACAAAGCTCATAGGAGCTTAGTCTGGCCATCCTACATTACTAAACGTTTTGTGGGAGGCGGGCTTAACCTGCGTCCATCAGATGCCTTTGTATACTACTTGACGAATCTACAACCAATCAGACCACTCATTCCGATGACGTTTCAATTCAATTCAATTTTATTTATATAGCGCATTTTTACAAAAGGCATGTCACAAAGCGCTTAACACAAGAGGCCCAATGAGCAACAGGGGCAAGGAAAAACTCCCTAGCAGCGTTATGGTAGAGGAAGAAACCTTGGGCAGTTCTGACGGTTCAAGGGGCTAACCCAACTGCCTAGGGCAGGTTTTCAGTCTCTTAGATGGTGAGTAGTCCACTATTATTCCATTAGATACACATTACAAGAAAATTTTGGTAAATAAAGTAAAGTAATATAGGAGTCCCATTAGAATCCCAGGATATAGTCCCATGTCATTAGGCGCAGTCAAGTCAGGGGCCAGCTAGAGGCTGTAACAATCATGTCAGGGTCATCTGTGAAGCTGAAGGCAGACCGCCCAGGAAGCCAGAGATGCAGGATCAGGCAGTGGAAGGCAGGGGTGACCCTCAGCAGGGAGGCAGTGGCATGGACAGTGGAGTGGGTTGAGGACCATTCAGGAGTGCCGCCGGATCACGTTGGAAGAACGTTTGCGTAAGCTAGTTTCTCATTGGTCCCCACAGATTTGGGAAAAATAATCTAAAAAATAATCTAAATCGGCACGATGGCCATCTGAAACCTCAAGGTATGAATGGTGTCTTATGCGTTATTGTCTTTTGGATTATGTAATCTCACTGCCTCACTGTCTCCAGAAAATGATCACATTAATAATTGCTCACTATGTCGACAGAGAGAAACCAAAAGTTGACCTCGTTCACTCCACAGAAGCAAGGCCATTTGTGAGAATGCATCAAAGGGATAGCTAAAAGCCACACACCAAATCCAGTGGGCAAGCAAAATCAATCAGGAGAACAAACACCACAGTCATTATCAAAAATCCCCACACATTGTTATCTGACACAGAAAGAATACTAAAATAGTCTCTCTCGCGCCACCCTCCCAGTGTGGTTCACTCTCAGCAAATTCAGAAACACACGGCTCTGTCTGCCTGTTAGTCTACATGTAGTCTGTGCTTTAGCTTTAGCTGAGCCACCCACTGTAAAACGATACAAGACCGTTATTGAATTGGGCTCCCAACTGGAAACTGGAGAATGTTAACGTAAATGTGTTAACCTCCACTAACACATCCCAAGGCAGACTGGAGCAGAGGTGAATATGTAAGTTTGGAAACTGTACGATGGACGTTGCTGATATTCCTCCCTATTGCATGGCTGTGTTGTAATTACAGAGTGCCATTTTGTATTGGATTTTCTCTTTGGATTGTATGTTCTGTACAAAACCCTTGACAGCAGTCTTCATATTGTACTGTTTCCCACACTCACAACAGGAGATTTTCAATATCTGTATGCCAGTTCACACATCAAGTTCAGAACCAGTTAGTGACTCTAAAATCTCTAAAATTAGATTATGTCCTCTTAGGTCAATGGAGTTAATTTCCATACTCCACCAGGGGGTTTCACCTAATTCTCACAGTCTGTCTCTGAAGTGCACATCCTTACATCATAACCTACATGAGGAAACCTGTCACTGCAGGGACAAGGGCTGTATTTCAACACAGAAGCTATATCTCCTTCCCAAAACAAGAATCTGTACCTAAACAGTAAAGAGTAATTGCACAGATGAAATACATTAAAGACTTATTGTTGAGTTGACAAAAGAACTCTTCTATCACAGCTCTTAAGAATTCATAATCCTTTTATTATTTATGCAATGTACAAAATGAGCCTACTGCCTTGTGATGAGTCATTCCTGCAAATGGGCCACTTTTCTATGGGGGAAAAAACAACCAGTCTGATTTATGCCAGCAAGATCAATAACGATTCTCTGTTTCTCCCAGCTCGGGTTGCAAGCAAATGCCTCCCATCCGAGATGCACACAAACAGCGAGGCACCCAGTCTGCCGTGCTATATTACTTCATGTGATCTCCCAGCAATACAAGGGTTCCCATAAAGTAGAGAATGGGGGAGGGAGAGAGGGAAAAGGGTAGCCGGGCAATAAAACCCCACTTCAAACACACTGACACATCTGTGGTGGCCGTTCGTGTGGCATAGTAATCACTCGGCGTTCACAGTGGCACTGACATTTGCTGCAGTTAATCCGGAGCTGTGGGGGTTCAGGAGATTAAATACCAGGCAAATAGGTTAAAGCCCAAGCTGGACAGCCTGTCCCCAGTGCAACTTCGCTGGAATCCAGCTGTTTGTCGCTCGGAGGGTTGAAGACTGCAGCCTAGTCGTTCTGCCTCAAGGAAGGAACGTGTCGAGTGCAAGACTGGGGGTCTGTGGCCAAATACGCCCCCATGTCAGTGATCTTAGTACAGGGCTTACTGGATCACAGCTATTCTGCCGAGATTTGCTGGAGTGGAAAGAGTCACACCATTCCATTCCAAAGCTCTTGCTGCTGGTATCAGGGTTGTTACTTTATTTCTGTTCAGTTGGGCTGCGTCCATGCTTCCAGGAAACTATGCTTTTATTGTCAGTATATTCCAGAGAGGGGACCTGATTGATTTTGTTGCTCCAGTGCTCAGCAGTGGCACTCTATCACAGCATACAACAACAACAGTATGTAAAAAAGGAAAATATACTCACCAAAGCATGCCATGAACAACATCCAACGGGGTTCCATTTGCCATGTAGATGGTGTCCAAGGACCCAGGCCGAGAGAGAGACAGGCAAGAATCAGACACAGCATAACATAAAGCGAATGGTAGAAATACATATCATCTACCAAATAGGCTATGTAGATGGAACATTTTCCACAGTTCTCAAATTGAGTCAAAGCATGACCAAATGAAACAAATGCACAAATCAAGCCCATTCACTGAACTGATTACAAAAGGCTCCTAGTTCGATATCGCAGGCTCCATTAAAAAAGATCAGCACCAGACCTTGGACCGTTCATAGACTCAAGTCGACCGTCCACACACAAACAAAACAATATTGCTCTAAAATATTGGGAAAAGATTGTTACTTACCAAGAAGAAATCGTAAAAAAACTAACAAGACTATGATACCGCATTTTATAGGAGCAGACCGCGAATGATCAAATACCAACAGAAGCAAGATTGTCGCTGTCCGTGCTGTTTTTAGCAAAAGTGGTTAGGTGAGCGCAACCACTGTAGGCTACGACTGAAAGCTGACGAAGAAACGCTACAGAAGCAGTTAACAAAAAGATCATGCTGCACGAAAGGACATTTTTTTTGCCACAAAATACTTTGGCATTTCCTACAAATGTAATAATTACACGGAGGTCATAGGAAAAACAAGAATGGACATTGACAAAGCGATTAGAAAAATGTTTTTTTTCAATATTCATGGACAAAGTGCAACAAAGCAATGTAGGCTGATTAAAAACAGCAATTCGGTACATTTTAAGCTTACATTCACAATAGACTTGCAGGAGACTGACCGGGTATTTGCTTTTAAAGGTAACAACAACATTTGTTGTAGCCTAAGTGGGCTCTAAATTGTTTAACATTTGTGATGATGGCCCTTTCTTTGAAGAATACCCTACTTCACACAAACACCTCACCGTTACTATTGTAACCTATAGAACAGATGTTGCGCTCTGTCAAACTATCCAGGACTACACAGGACCGCGCACCAAACGGTTGACAAACAACATCTAACTTACCTTAGTTTTCAAGGGTTTGTTTCGTAGTACGGATAATTTCACGGATAGATATTTGCACATAAAATCCAACAAGCGGGGTGATACAAGTAAGTAGCCTATATACTTTTCAGAAAAAGCCGAATGAACTTCACACTTGCATAGCTGGCCACTTATGAGGCAGTGGTTGCTCTCCGCCACAACCGAACACTGCGCGTCCTGGGCCACGCCCACTCATGGTGCGTGTTTCAGTGACGGGCGTATCTAGAAATCGAAGACACACCCACCCAAGTGACAAGGTTGTGTCCGCCAATACATTGTCAAACCATCATTGGTCAATCTAGCAATCCGTCATGTGATGAGGTTGACTCCGGAGATACAGTGTATTACTAAAGCTGACTGAAGGCTTAGAAGTCAGATTGTTAGAGATGTTGACATACAACAGATGTGCAACGTTTAAATATCAAAGGCAACCTGTTCTAACCATAACGTTCACAGATTGACACCAGTTGATAACTGGTCTGGACACTTGAGGTAGAAATGAAACACATTTGCACATTACACAATGATAAGCCTTTTTTAAATCCACTGAAGATAGAGGTGCTATAAATAGTTTTTGCATTTTGGGTTTTTAGTAATCTCAAATGAAAACAAAAATACAAAGATGATTCAGTGTTTTTAGCTGTGAAAGAAAGAAAATATAATTCAGTGTTCTTATGATGCCATCTGATACCATCTGCTAAGGCTTGATCATCTGCGCAACCATTGTATATATTTAACAGTGTTGCTAACTATAGTTATTTAGTCATTTTGCAATGCAAATGACTAGGATAGTGACCAGATGGATCTGCAGAGCAAATCCAAATGCATTAAAGAGTCAATGGTTCACCTAGGATGTTCTATCATGATTCTGTAGTAAATAGCTAGTCTGAAGGTATCCTATCCTTCCTTATCCCCTTTTGATTGTAACACTATAACACCAGTTAATTATTGTGAATACATGTGAATTTGTTTACAAGCCAAATTTGGGAGTGTTAGATTGACTAACACTAAGGTAATAAACACAAGGCTCATACAGAGAGGTGCCTTTATTGCTGATCTTACAACCATATTGCCAAGAAAAGGTAGGGGTTGCAGAAAGAGCCTTTGTTTGCTTGTTTTATTTGCATTGATTGTTTCACAGTTAACTAGAATTTCATTACATTTCATTTATTGACTTTAGTGTAAGTAATAAGAAAGAAATCAAGTGACAATCAATCAGTAGCTCTGTTCTTCAAGTCACAAGTGCTGTCAAAATGAAACAGATAACTTGATATAATATAGAGCTATGAACAAACCAACAGCTAACATGAATGGGGTTTTAAACAAAACTGAAAGTAAGTAACTATGACCCTTTTGTTAGTGTTTGCTGACAATTCGATATTCGTAGAACATGGCTGCCTATGTAGAAGACTTTATAGACTTGTGTTTCACATGTAAATAAAAGCTCATGGTTGAAAATATTTTATCAGCAGTTAAACAAACCTTCTCAAAACTACTTCAAATTAAATTTTATCTTTTGAAAAACTGCTACCAAAACTAATTAGTGAGGGAGGGACATTCATGGTGCACCTAAGGCCTTTTCCCATGACAGCACAAAAAAACGCTCAAAATAGTAGGTAGATGTGCTTGTTACAAGAAAAAGAAATGATAAGGCTTAAGTTCAAACAGTGGCAATTTAACAGGAGAAGCAGACAAGTTGCACAACAAATTGAGCAGTGTATATTTTATTCTGTAGACCATTTGGATTAACATAAATATCAACAACAGTGCAAAAAGTAGGCTAACATAGACAATGCCTAATATAATACAGTGACAGAGATGTCTATACAGAAAACAATTGGCCAGTGTATACTGTATGTTGCTCTATAGGAGAACATTGTCCAAATGTCATACAAACATACACTGAAGAATGTGCAGGTAAGGTTAGTGCTTACATTTACAGACCCTATTTTAATACATGAAAGGAAAAATCTGGTGAATCAGGCGATAGCCATGTTGCTTAAAGTCACTGACTGCTACAGGACAAAGAAGCAGAATATGTGATGCAACATAAACCTAATAACGAAGTATTAACGTTAACTAAATAGGGCATAGTGAAATGTAACTGCAATTAAGTTACCAAACCCCTTTCACATAGTGTCAATCGCCATGTTGTTCAGTCAGTGTTGTTTCAAATTTCCCTGTTCTTTTTCTACTGAGAGCAGTTGGTTGACATCCGAGTCCTTTAACTGATGTAGTAGGCATTAGTTTATTAGCATTCATCAGGGCATATTATCGGATTAATTTTCTTTACCTGCCCTGTCACTTTTTAACAACCCCCCCCCCCCCCCCCCTAACCCCCCCCCCCATCTCATCTCCTCTCCTCTCCTAAATCTCTCTGTCTTTTACTGTAATTCACAACAGTCAGTAATGACTTACTGATAGTGGTGTGTTTGAGGTAATGTTTATAAAAAAGTGGCTAGATGCTGACAAACCTAATCTGACGTGTATTTTATGTTTGCCTGATTCCTTAACTTATATTTCAGTCTGGACTGCACTGGATACTACAGAAATGTCAGCAGGTCTAATTTATTGCTGGGTTAGGCTACTTATGGGCCCTGTGCATTAAAAGGCAAAATGTCCCAGAAGGATGTCTGTTTCAGAATACTCACTCTCCAGTGAATGTCAAAGTACATTACATGTAGATCTAACTAAGATCTCCATGTTCCACGCAAGTTCAGGGTTAATTTTGTAGTTAGCTCGTAGCCTCATTACCAATGCCAAGCTATAGACTGATACTACTCCTCCCTTGTATATCCGAGTGTACCTAAAATAGAGTTGTTCCTACGCTTTGATATATGGTTTGGTATTTAGATAACTGTTCCATACTAGGGATGTAAAAAAGTGAAAATATCTCTAACCACGCCTCATTAACTGGTTAAAAACCGGTTAACCTGTTTATTTGTTACCCTAGTTAAGTCAGCCTCAAAATACAATTTTAGACCAGTCAAAACAAAAATGTAACACAGGTCTATTTTTTTTTTTATATTCACTGCACTGCTGCATCTTATGTAGCTAGTTCAATTGATGTCTAAAGAATACTCTGGGTGCTTTTGTAAAATACACATTTTGTATCTGCCACTCTGAAAATGGGATACCACTCTGAAGTTCAAAAAAGATGATTATGCAATTTTTCTGTAAATAAACAAACGTTTTTTGACAGATAAAAATGACACATTTTTAACTGGTTACAGATCACTTACGATTGTGTTTTTTTTAACCTTTAACTGGTTAAAAACTGGTTAAATGTTAACCATTTACATCCCTATTCCATACATTCCATGTAGCATGTTTAATCAGCCTACCACAGTTTGATAAAATTTGTTATTGTCATGCACCATTTAGAGGGTGCAATATCTTTTGACACTTATGAAAAAATTACATTTTTAGCTATGCTGTTCATTATCACTTACAGAATTTGCAGAATTTGGTGTTGTTCCTTATCCCTTGCAGATTTTTTTATGTGAGAAATTGAAGGTATGACTCAAATGGGTATGTCTCCTGCTCATGGCATGATAGTTGGCAGCCCTGAGAATATTATCTTATACCGCACATATTAGCCTCACATAGTAATAACCACATCATCCCAGATGCTATTTTTAGATTAGATTAGATTTGACTAAATTTTAGTGTCATTGCACATGAAGTACACAGGGTAATGGAATTTGGTATTGCCTGTCCTGTGATGTCAAAATGAGGATCTATCTATGTGGCATGTTGTGGCATATATCTAGAACCCTAACCTGTTATTATCACAGTTAAAAGTTACAGAGTTGTCAAAAAAAAAAAAAATACAAACACAAAAAGCTCATGCAAAAAGATATTAATTATGCATCACAACGTCTTGGTGGATACAAAACATGTTGCTCAGACATCTTGGGTAAAAATAGCCTGTAGCTCATGCAGTTACTGAAAGTGTTCCTCAACATTGAGCTAAATATCATTGATATTCAGAGCAGTGGATGTCTAACCTCGTCCACAGATGTGCACTTAGCATCTGTTGCACAGAGAGGCTGCACACACGTTCACCCTTGGCCACACAGTAATCCTTTTGAAGTGTCTGATGGAGGCCTACATAGTTTTAAATTATACAGGCAGAATCTGTCACCTGGAATAAATGAAAACTGCTTTCGCCTGTGCACTGTGAGAAGTTACACAGCGGATGATAGGATGCTTATCTCTCTGACTCTAAAATCGTCAACTCTGGCTCAGAACCCCTGCCGTCACAACTGATTTGAAAATGAAACTTGTGATTAATGAGCGCAGATATTACTGTACAGGGGATTTCAAGGTCACTTGATGAAGAAATGAGATTGTGACTGGATAACATCAAACGGTATTAATTATTAGTGAGCTTAAAGCAGCAATGCAATATTGCAGCAAAATTAATCTAAAGTATGTAATCACTCCAACTTATATGCATATCACACGGGCATACAGTATCACACAAGCATACAGTATCACAAAGGCTTTCAGCTACACAGCTGTGAAATTTAAAGTGAGAGGTTTCAGTGTGAGGTGACATCGGTCCGTTCACTGCTTCCCATCAAACGAAGAGATTTGTCATTCTCAAACATCAGATAAAAGAACAGTGTTTTCCTATCATCGAGATTCGGAGGAGGAGGAATTGTGAGGCCAGCTGTCTTCATTGGTCAACTCAAGCTGCAAGAAGAGATGTCAAAGCCCTCTGGAGAAACATTGAGATTGGCATACAAGGCACACAGATAAAAGGGCTTTCTTCTCCCGGCTATTTTTAGCCCTCTCATCAGATGTAATCTCTGTCATGTCTCTGAAATTTCCCGTTTCACATAAAGCATCTTATTTTTTCGGAGTCTTATTTCTCAAACTATTACACAGACCCATTTCTTTGCGTCATTGCTCCTGAGGGATCGTAAGATAACATACCATAGGCCACCACGCTGTCTGACATAAGAAATAGGCCTAAAAAACTGGTGAATGCAAAGCTTTCTGTAAATGAAAGACAGAATATTACAGAACTTTTTCACCTTTTCAACACCTTTTCTGGGGTGTCAGTCATTTATTAGATGCCTTTCATTTCTCTTGACATAAATACTATTAAATATAAAAATTAAAATAAACAGAAAGTATAGCAGATGTAGCAATCACTGTTTCGAAGTAGTCCTAACCTGAACTTTACTCAAAATGGCAAAGTCTGCTGTTTTTGGCAGCTTTATTTCAGTCATTTAAAAGACATTCTTAAAATGCCATGGGGCTTCTGCAACATGTAGCCCCCACACAAGGACAGTTTCCTTGTGGCTTTGATTCAGACCTGCATTGGCAGGCTGAGGGGTTTGTCACGTTTATGCTATTTCACTCCATCCACCATTTTCCCCCAGAGTGGAGAGAGCAATTGAAAAGATACCGAGAAAGAGAGAGGGGAGACCAGGACAAAGTCTGTCTGGTGACATTTGCCACAAATGTCAATAAATGAGCATGAAAAAGTGAAGAGTGAAACCAGGATGACCCCCCCCCCCCACACACACACACACACACACAACACTTCCTGCTGGACTGTCAGTAACGTCACTTTAACTTGACATGCTGGAATCCCATGAATGTCAGAGAGACTGTCTCACTGTCTGGTCTTGTCTACTGCCCAGTGGGCATCATTTAGTTTATTTGAGTGAAGAGAACCGTATCCATCGAAGGTCAGGGTCTGTGTGGAGACCCCTAGAGTCCCGCAGGAATCGTCTGGATGATCAATTGCCCTTATACAGAGCATTAACTACTACAGGGGCTGAACACTATTGTAGATATTAACATTTTTCTTGACAGCTCACTCTAACATCCTCAAAAATGTGTATAGGAAGGGACAAGACAGTCTTCCAATAATTTAAAGGCCAAAAGAGATAATGATTAGGGAGGCAATTGCATGGAGAAAAAAGGATGAATGTCATTGTTGCCATTATTAAGTTTTATTCATCTTATTAATGTAAAAAGTGAGTTGGTAATTTAACCTGAATCATATACATTTTAGGGGTATTCTCTGAAGTGCATGAAAAATGGATTTGATTTGCAATCCAAGATTAAGCATTTATATTTCTATATATACTGTATGAATCAGAATATGAAAGACATAGGAGTTGGATTTTTTTTTTTTTTTTTTTGCGGAATAACCCTTCTATCTTGAGTTAAAATAGCATAAATTATCAGTGTCCCAGGGGCACTTCATGGCATGTCTCTTTATTAAATGATCATGGTGATACCATAGAAGCTGATGGTCCTTTGAGCAGAATTATTTTTTCCATATAATGGTGTTACAACACTGCCCCCCAATGGCCAGATAGGCTTTTCACAGTTGCAATGTTATGATGAAAAACTGGGAGACGTTGTAGTACAGCTGTATGTGAAGGAGTTGGTCCAGATATTTAATATCTGGGAGGATCTTTAAATTAAAAAAAAAAAGGTTTGGGATTGAATTCAATTTTGAGGTATGACTTGTTTTCATCATTTCATCTGACCTACCAACCTGTAGCCTAATCGATCAATGTAGGAAATTAGTTATGCATTTTTTATAACTGAGTTATGCATGGCAACAGACTTACTAAAATATGTAACCCATTATTTGTTGTAATTTAGTAAATAGCCCATCAGTATGCACATGCAGAGGTTTCCAGAGCCATCTCATCTTTAATTGAGATGTCTCTTGTACACTGCCTAAAGCATATCCTGCGGGCCAGTCTGAGCATTTTTAATAGTCTGATTAATACGAGGTGTGAGCACACTGTGATTGTTATTAGAAGTGATTGCATGAAATATATAAAGACAATTATTTCATCCAAGCCAATCAACAAAAACAACTAGAAATAGCCTTCCCCAGAGCTACTGTGGTCTACTACTCAACTTAGATTTATGCTAGGCCTACTTCACTCTGGTAAATCTGACATTTGTGTCAGGCCTTCTTTACACTGTGCTACGTTAATAGTATGACTAGAAACAGGATCAATACACACTTTAAAAGGATTTGACGGACTATATTGCCCTCAGGCTTCAAATAAAGGCTTGAAATAAAAGTAGATGGTGTAATAATGCAGAGCTAGACTTTACCCCTTCATTTGACTTAAAGCTGGCAGGCTTAGAAACACTTTACCAGGCATTTGCCCATTGCTGTAATCCATAATGCACTCTTAGCTGAAAGCCTTACTGCCAAATGGCCATTAGATGGCGCTGAGGACCAAGACGCTCCCGCAAGAAGTATTTATAGAAAGCAGCCATTTAGTTACATGTAGCTAACGCATTCTCAGATGTGATATGAGGCGGACACGTTTTTATCTCTCGCACTGTCATTCCATGTGACACAGTGCCAGTCCACCACATAGGCCAAATAGTGGAACATCGAGATCAAATCAGCTCACATTACAAATAAAGGCCAGGCATTTATTGCCTAGCGATTTTCTATTCCATTGGGTCATCAATAAGAGGCAGAGCCCTCTCGTGACTCTGGAAAGAGATGCCGAATGTAATTTTCTGTTGTCAGTGCTGGAAGACTCTTGGGAATAGGCTCCGACATCCAGAGGATGTTGAGTAAAGAGAGAAATATCCACTTGGATTGGATGTCATTATATAAACTGCTCCTCTCTTCCATTCTGTTATTACATAACATGAGGGAAATCTTTGAGACAAATATGCTGTCAGACAACGGGTTGTCTGAAAAATGTGTCAGACGAGGTTATTTCTTCTTGTCTGTCTACAAGCAAATAAGCTATTCTAGTTTGATATCACCATGAGGCCATTAGATTGAAATGCTGCTTTGTCTGCATCTGCTGGCCCTTCTTTTTGTATGATCAAATTGCTACTAATTCAGGTGTGATATGAGGTAGGCCAAAATGTTATTAGTTCGGTCCGCACATTTCTGTTGTTTAAGCCAATGAAAGACTGTGAAAACGGTTGACCTTTTCAGTTTTTCTGTAAAGGTTGCTTCAGTTTGTAAGGAATGACCTAATTTGCCATGTCATGGTTGACCATTCCTGCTGACACCATTTATATTTGATATGATAAAGTAGAGGAAGACAAATCCAGTGGTCCATTTATAGTAGGACATTTATGGAACATCTGGATTCACGCCATCCATCCATTCTTGCCAGAGGAAGAAGTTCATAAAAATAATTCCTTGCCTTTCCCATCATACTTGCTTTTGTCCTCTTCATGTGAGAAATACATAGCTGTAGTGGAAATAATGGCAGGAGCTGTTAAAGCACCATCATGAAGTGTAACACAAACATTACACACAATACACACATGTTGAAAATAGGCCTATACTGTACTGTGTACATGTCAGAAGAATATAAATGGTGCAATGATAATGTAGCCTACATATAGGTACAGTACATCAGCTCTATTAGCTGAAATCCTGTGGTAAAGAAGAAGAACTGATGGCGTCTCCTGATCGTTAATCTTTCCTTTTATATATTATTCAAATACAACCTCCAGCCTCTTTCAATTTGGGTGTCAGCTCTTCATTTCTCTCTCTCTCTCCCCCCCTCTGTTTCAGGGAGCTCTCTGTTATATAACAGATATGATGTATAAGAGGCGACCTCAAAAGGCAATATGTAATTAAAACAGCATGAGGGGTTGCCGCATGTTCAGCTGAAAATGTGCAAGAAAAATGGAGCAAGAAAGTTGAGCCTGGTGAAACAGACATGAAGAATATTGGTGGTACAAAATAAAGGATGATATTATGGCCTTAGGTTAATATGATTCTTATCTCTCTCTTGAGTAAAACCACTTAATGTTTTGTATGTACTGTAATGAATGTAGGCTATAATTGTTTATAATTACTTGGCAAAGTGATTTGTATCAGTGGTGCGGTGAGATTAAAGTCTAGATTACATGGATGAATAGAAAGGACTTAGTTATGACAATTAAATAAGGCAAACACTGGAACATATATTGAAAAAGAACAGAAGCAGCAGAAAACAGGAAATGCGGGGTACATCATGCAAAACAGGTGGCGCTTCAACAACCTAAAATGGGTCGTAATCCCCTTATTACATGTACATGAAAGCTGCAGCATGTTTTTCGCTGGGGTAATTCATCTTTTCCTTTAATGACAATCATTGGGAGGACCTGAGGCTTGATATCCTAATGAGGACAAAAACAAGCAGCATTAGCTTAAGGCTTTGGAGGAAAACACCAGCCGCAAATGTTGGGGAAAACACACCCAATGCAGAGAGAGGCTGAGTCATGGCATTGGTCCTATCTGGTTTTCTCTCACCACTACAGTTTTGTGGTATTTTGAAAGAGAAATTTGGTGTAAATCAATAAACAGTTCAGCTTTTTGAGTTAACTGAGTCCTCTCTGTGGGAAAAATAACCAGATAAACTTAATAGCAAACTAAAAATCTAGTGTTGACCTAATGGGGCATACTGAAATTAAACTGAAAGTGTTTCCTTCAGTTAGTATCAACTGCCCATTCAGTTAGTATCAACTGCCCATTTGCTAACTGGTGAATGATGGATCAAATTTGATCATACTTTTTCCCTACTCACAAAACTCAGTATTCTTGGGCTATAGGGCTACAGGGTTATAGACAGATTCATACCAAATTTCTGCTTGATGAAGAAAGATGCATATTTTGTGGGCATGTTTTGCATAGTTTGTGTGTCTATGTATGTGTGTTAATTTGAGATATAACACATTCATACAACACATCCTATCGTTTCCAAAACTGTGGCTTGTTTTATTACTGCCAAGTGCCTTTATGATTTGTTAGGGTTGGAGGAGATCTTCAAAGATTCCTAACTCCTCCTTAGGGAGATAGACGCCTTTACACATATGCTGGGGATGGAGTTGGAAAATAGTCAACTGGGCAAGAAGTATGAAAGAGAAACTCCCTGCAGCCAAATAAATGTGATTGTACCATTGTTGAGTTCTAACATGTTTGGGCAGGCAGTGGGAAGGGAGATTAGGGGATTGAGATGTAACGGCTTAGATTGGTTTAGGCCTATAACGGCAAAATCCATAGGCTGTCAATTGAAAATGAACATGGAGAAATGTTTAGCTTAGCCTGAGATATATTTTACAGCCCTAGTCAAATCAGTCAATATATGTTTGTAAAACTGAAATTGTATAGTCTAGACCAGGTCATAACCAGAAACCTTTATTATTTTCCTTCAGTCAGAAGTTCATATTTCGTGCTTCTATATAAAGCTTCTCCTCCATCCGCAGCAGATGGAAATTTCATCTCTTGCTCTCTCTCTTTCTTTCTTTCTTTCTCTCTCTCTCTCTCTTTCGTTCACTCTCTCTATCCATTCTGATGTCACTCCAGGATTCCATTCCAAGTCCTATTTTTGAGAGGTGAAAAAGAAAAACACATCCCATGCATAGTCAGTGACCTGGGCTTGTATTTACATTCCTATCTGTGCCTACACACACTTCATACTCAGAGCAACATAACGCCCCTTGCTCAGTCAGTCTGCTTCCACAGCACACACGAAAAAAAAGACATCTCCGAAGCAAAGCAGTGTCGTGCCATTCCTTTAATGTATGTGAGTCAGTTCCCTTTTGAATGCAAATGCCTCAGAGTAGCCCCCTGATGGAAGCAACACGACACAGTGATGGTTGAGAAACATAAACAGGAAGTACCATAACCGATATGACTACGCGGATGTGTCGATTTTGGTGCGGTTGTGAGCTGGACTGGTTGAACTGCGTGATTGGAAGAGAGTTCACACCATGTACGATACGCATGTGTTCATTACAGACCTTACAGCATTTGGTAGGTTACAAAAAGCACAGAGCCCTAACATAGGGGTTGTTTGTGAACACTGACTGGATCAATTAATTGACTTTGATTTAAGAGTAAGAGAGTATTGTGCTCATACAATACAAAGGTCAGATTAAACAAGCAAGACTAATCTAAAAAATTAAGCAAGTCACATACAAGTAGAATAAAAAACAACTAACAAACGGAAAACATACATCGTCAACATGTCAATGCAAACTCATTTCCTTCACAAGCAATCCTAGAAGACAAATTAAAATATTGCTAGGGCTGAGTTGGTTTCTTTACCAAAAAGAAATCTGGTATTCAAAAAGTGCAATGGATCTACCGTATAAAACACATGCTGCTAAGACAGCAACTCTTAATTCATAGACAAGAGTAAGTAACAGTGCCACACAGGTGGAAACATCCACAAAGAAAAAACGCACGATTCATAGACTCATAAATCTAGTGGATACACCTGTGCTATGTAACCTTCTATTTATCTCTTAAAACTTCTTGTGTGTTTTTTTTTTCTTTTTTGCTTCAAATCTCCTCCAAGAAAAGCAGTTCTCCAACTGCAACATCAAGGAGTCTTTGGGTTCGATTCTGCATTGTACATTTCATTGAACACATCACCGCAATGCATGGTGGAATATTGCAAACTGAATTTTGGGAAGGCATTACAAAAAATTGTATACATACAGTATTAATGTATTATTCTAATGGCCAGTCAGCCACTGAAATCTTAGTGATGACACTGGAATTGCAGAAACGCTGTCATCCACTGAAGGTTCCCCAATAGCCTCTGATAGTTCTGTGAATTATTCTACCCCACCCCATGAGATTCTAGTCCAGGCTCTCTATCTCTGCATCCTCCAGGGTCGTGTCCGACTGGGAGATCATCAGTAGTTTCTCCCTGTTGGAGTATTGCCTTGTCAAACCATCTTGGAGTTCATCTGGAGTGCCATTCCCTTCCTGTGCGTCTGAGGCTCTTTCGATTTCAGTTTGGTCCGTTTGGTCCAGGAGCTCCATGGACGTTGTCTGACTGAACGGAGCCACCTCAGATGACTCGAAGGACTCCCCTCCAAGGTCCCCGAGCTTGACGTAGCCCCCGCTGCTGTAGCCCTCAAGCCGGGGACAGCTGAGCCGTCGCGACCTTTCCGTCTGCCACTCCTTGGGACTGGAGGGGCAGATCCCGAGGTCGATGGAGCGGGAGTAGTCCGACAGGGCGCTCAGGGACAGGTGGGATCCGGTGACCCTGGGGCCAGGTGAGGTGGGGAGCAGCTGGACTTGAGAACCCTGCGGTGCTCCCAGCAGGCTTCCGCTGCTCTGGTACACCTCCACCGAATCCTGGCTGAGAACCGTGTGCGTGTGTCCCGTCTCGACCTTAGCTTCCGTGGTGCAGCCAACATGGCGGACACCACCTCCTGGACAGTCGGGACTGCCGCGGAAAGCATCCGTGCTTTGTCGCCCCATATTGGCTTTGAGGGAGGCCCTTCTGTCCTCAAAGGCCAGGCTGTTGAGCTTGATCATGGGGAGGGTGAATGCGTTGACAGACGACGTGACTATGGTCCTCGTCTCCCACTGTTTGGGAGTCGGGGCTGACTTGTCGGTTCTGTTCTGCTCCCTGTAGATGCTGTAGACCGTGTCTGTAAAAGTCTGCTTGTCGAGCAAAGAGCTCTCGAATTTGCCGAACGAGTGTCGCCGTGACGGACTGAGATCCTCAAAGTCAGGCTTGCCAGCTCCAGGAGGCCACGAGCTCTTCGCCAAGAGAGCAGCTGTGTACATGGCGCTAGGCTTGCCTTCAATTCCTTTGGACTGCACATAGTTCACAAAGCCATTGATCGGCACATTCTCCTTAGTCCGCAGGCTGTGGATGTCTATGACGGTGGAATAGATGTCTCTGAGATTGATAATTTTGGTCTTTTTGTCCCTGTTCTCATGCAAAACAGCATTGGCACAGATGAAGAGGAATATCCCAATTCCCATAATAAGGGGCCCAAAAACCTTGAGCTTGTCCGAGTACAGATGCCTTTTCAAAAACTCAGAGAAAAAGCCCAACTTGGGCGATTCTTCCACTGTGCTGTTGGAGTTGTTGCTAACGGCCAACTCTCGGTCAAGGTGGAAGATCAGCTTTCCGCTGCTGATCGTCCTGTTTGCCGACTCAGCCAGCCTCTTCTCGTAGATCCTCTCGAGCGTCGGCTCCTTGGGAGCGGGCAGGCCGGGGTACAGCGGGCTCTCCTTGGGCCAGTAGCCCAGCACGGCCAGCGAGATGCCCACCAGGAGGATAAGGATGCCCACGGCCGCCACCAGGCCCGAGACGGAGCAGAGCTTGAGCTTGCCCTTCACCACCACCACTTCGTTCTTGCGCTTCTTCTTGGCTTTCCGCTTGCGCTTGTTCTCGGCGCGGTTCTTGGAGCGCAGCGAGTCCTGCCGCCGGGCCGAGATGCGCAGGAGCCCGCCGGTGGCGATCATGGCAGAGGCGGAGACGAGGAGCAAGCAGTCAATTAGTCATCCTGGGGGAGGGAAGCAGATAGAGAGATAGAGGGTCAGTCGGACACATCAGCATGAAACAGAGATGTGATTTCATGACCCACAGAGATCTCTAAAAGCTATGTTTTTTTGTTGCATTAAGTCACAACTATTATTGTTATTATAATTCTATTGTAGTACTTTGATTACAACAACATGTATAATCATTTTTTTTATTATTATTTGTTTTCATTAGTAGTAGTACTAGTAGTAGTAGTAGTAGAAGTGGTAGTTGTACTAACAGCATGTGTAACTGTCATTTCAATCACCATTCAAAAGTGATCATTTCATTATACATGACACATGAAAAGGCTTTAGAGCAGATCAATGTCACATTGTGCTTCCTGTCTGTAGGCAAGTAACACATGTCATTCTCTTTTAATATCACACTTATTTGAGGCTTATCTGTTGAGGGCCTAGAGAAACAGTTTAATGTCCCACTTGCCATCCCTTGTGCATGTCTGAGCATGTAAATAGTGTGAAGAATGTGAAACAAATTTATGTGGATATCAGTTTTATCCCCTTACCTCTCCACCTCTTGAATATAGAGGGTCACATTATGTATTCCATACTTCAGCCTGCACCTTTGTGATCTGCTTTCAATTCAGTGCCATACTTTAGCGCAAGGCCCTCAGTGTGAATGGAGTTCACTGATTTAAAGGTTCAAAATCACTTTCAGAATCACAAAACAAAAACAAAACACGCTGATCTCTCTTCTGTATCAGAATTCAAGCAAAGTAAAATAGACACATCACCTAAAACATAAACACTGGGAGAACAATCTCCATCTCTGTAAAAAAAAAGTTGCAACTGAGAATGAGAGATGCCACATGACCGCTGCGCCCTGACATTGCTGTCAAAACGGCCATGATGTATGAAATCGAAGGACGTGAATACTTGAGACGCCTCGAGACTTTAAAGATCTACGAGGGAGGGAAGGAAGAAGGCAACGGATGGGGCGGGGGGGAAAGCAATATGGAGTCTATGCCATTGCTGCAGATAGCATCTCTTCTGCTCACTTGGTGCCTTGTTGACATGAGTGGGAGGGCGCCAGCGCTCGGCTTGGCTTGGCTCTATGTGCTGGGCTGGGCTGGCTTTGCCCTGGCATGGCACATGGTTGAGTGTAACACCGGGGGTGATCCGGCCGAGTGCACCCGAGCTGACAGTAGACTGCAGGCAGCCCGGGCTTGATAATCAAGTATGCGCGTGGGAGTGTCGCCGGGAGAGGAATGCAGCCATGGCTGGATGGAGAGATGTGCCTGCACACAGTATACACACAACCACACACACACACACACACAGAGCTTGTCACTCGCACTCTCTCTCACACACAACACACACACCACACACACACACATAGTCTGTGACTCGCACTCTCTCTCACACCCACTCACCCACTTAAAAACAGATACACATACACAAACACACCACATATACACAAACACACAGACTGTGACTCTCATTCTCTCTCACAAGCACACACACACACACACACACACACTCACAAGGGAAACAGCTTCAGAAAAGCCCACAGCAGTTCTCCATGCCAGAAATGATGCCCAGTGTTGGCAGAGTTAGGGAACTCTTAACGAGACAATGAAATAAACTAAACTAAACAAAGCAGTCTGCCAATTGCAGTGATCCACAAAGGAGCTGAAAAGTATAGAGCACCATTAACACTCTTCCTACCACTCTTCCAATATACAATCTCTTGCTCTTGTTGCTCTACTCATTGGCGTTCTGCCTGAGGACTAAAGAAGCTTTTATGCACTTTCTGCACAACTCCATCAGTGGTTATTTCAAGGACCAGATACTGTAGTGAGTTCCTCTATAGAGGCTAAGGCAGTGGATTTGTTTTTTAACTGCAAGCTGGACAAGCTGCTGAGATGTCCGTAACACTGCCTAAGGATTTGGGCAGGAACAGTAGGCTGGCTCTGCTGGCGAAAAGCCTGGTCATGCCTGGACACATTTAAATGGAGGTTTCTTCAGGCCGCTCCTGTTTTCAGCTTGACTGCTCATCCACCTACAAGAGTGCCAGAGGCGACTTACAGTAGACCAAGGACTGAGAGAAATATGCATTCATGACAAGCATGATGGGACACTGCACCTCAGCACACATAGCACAGTGAATGGCAAATCACACACACACACACACGCACACACACACATTCACACGCACATCCAAAAACATATGTGTGTGGGCAATAATGCAATCAAACCCACACATACATGCATGGATGCGCAGTCACCCACACATTCGCAAGCATACATATAAAAACATATGCGTACATGCAATCACATACAAAAATAAATATATGATGAATGGTAAATCACGCACACACACACACACACACAAATTCGCAAGCACACAGATGCATGTACGCAATCAGACACACACGTACACAGAACACTGCTTGTCTCACACACACACACACACACACGCAACACTACTTGCTTTTGTAATGCACTAATACAGGTATGTTCAAGAACCTTTTCTACTGTGGACAAATCAAGCAGCCTAAAATGATTCTTGGACTTAGACCATAGAGCAATTACAGTGGAAACAAAGGTGCTGTAACAATTTTGTTTTAAAATTTTCCATGAACATCAACAAAAAAACATTTGGACAGTAACACTCCTGTCAAAGTGAAGAGAGCACAATTATAGGCAAATCACTCTGCCGTAACAGGGCAAAATGACGATGACGCCACGAGACAGCACAGTGAGTTGTTTTTGCTCCCGATAACATAAACAGCATATTCATCACACGGTGCTGCAGAAGCCGTGGCTTTCCTTTGAAATTCAGATGTCTCTCTTACGCATGTGAGGGAAAGCGGTCACGCTCGTAAATGCACTTATTCACAGGAGGGGAATAAACACGCTTTGCAGGCTCTCGTTCCTGCCTAAGAAAGGCTCAGTGTGGGAAGAGAGAGGTTTGCAGAGGTCTTACATCTTATTGGTCTCTGGTGGGAATGTGTGGAGAGTCGATGATGACACACACACACACACGCACGCACACACACACACACACACACACACTCTGCAGCGCTCGCATGGTTCTTTGCATGGTTGCTCGCCTTACATGCAAGCCAGAGGGAAGGAATTTACATGGGATGCATAATTGGACACAAAATCAGCATTTTTACGAAAGCAATTCGGTTAATGTAGCCACCGTCATGTAAACGGAGGCCAATGTATTCTACCGACAGAACTCAACCGGTTTCTCACCAGTGCTTGCTGCTGTGAGCATGGAGGCATCTGCAACACAGATGCTGAAATGAGGCCAAGCATCATTGAGAACACGAGAGGAATGCCTCTGTCCAATCCCAATGAAGAGCTCAAACGGTATCCTCTGTTGTTCCAGCAAATAGGTGATCCATGGATAGGCCTTGGGCCAAGATGAACCAAAACACAATCCTCTTTATCCTCACAATCACTGAGCTATATCCCCTAGAACTCCCAATAGATAGATCTCTATCTATCTATCTATCTATCTATTTATCTATCTATCTATCTATCTCTCCTGGCTGGTTATGAATGTTGCAGTGTCTTAGGAAAAAAGTGAAAACACAGCCAATGTGTAATGAGTGAGTCAGAGCTATCCCAGCAGCGTTCCACAGGTATGGAGGTCATGTTTTGATGTGAACATCTGCAGCATTGCCTTTTTCATACACGTTCTGTTTGCATTGCACAAAGGACCCCACAGGCAAAGACTTCCTCTGAACACCACTGGAACATTCTGGTACATCAGGAGGAACAGGTACTGTGTGTGTTTGTGTGTTTTTTTTTTTAACTCACTTCAGCAAAATAAGAAACATTAGTATGTCTCATCACTGTTTGTTATGTTGAATTTCATATCTTTGTTTTATCTTTTTTTTCATGACCTCAGGTTTATGTTCATGATCTAATGGGAGTAAATACAGGCCCAAAATCAAGAAAAAAAGCAAAATGACTGTTACTGAGGGCGAATGACATTACAGTGGCAGAATAGGTGACACAAGGGCTCTGGAAGTAAATTCCATCCCCAATTCTTTACCCTGGATCATATCTGTTTTAAATAAATAAAATACATAAAAAGATATATTTTTAGGAGATGACAGTACCCCACAATTGAATTTAGAATGGTGCAATGTATGATTAATTCATGAATGTGTACCACAGGTGCCTATTGTATTGCTAGCTAGCTCTGGGTGCAATATATGCTGGGTTTTATTTGAATTATGGCTCATCAATATTTCATTGTGTCTGAGTCAGCCTTATACCATTTCTCTTTCCAGTTCAGCAGAAAATGCTTGCTCTGTGGTGAGCTCTTAAAATACAGTCGCCATGACATCACGGTGCCCCAAAACATCCCTAAACTCTGCAAATGACTAACGTTACCGTTTTTATTCTGATCATTTCGAGGCCCATGCAGGGGAATTGGATGTGATATTTATTGGGCAAGTGTGAGATGCAGCCGGTTGCTAAATTGGTTTGGCATCTGGCTGACTAACAGACGCCACTGGAAACACCTGGTGCCTCAGCTAATGACAACAGACAAGTGGAATCACTCAACGGCCCCAGAGGACCCTCTTCAGCACACACACACACACACACACTCACACACACACACCTGGACAGACAGACATGCACTATCACAAACACTCATTCACCTTCTTCCCCCATTTCCACATTTGATTCCTCCAGGAAAGAAAAAAACATCTGTAGAGCAAAGCAACGAAGCCAAGGCATAATTGAAGAAAAGCACCTCTTCCTGCTGCAGTGTCAACACAAGGCCTGTGTACAGGCATAAGTACGTTGTGTACTATGGTTCCAGACAGAGCATCAGCAGCAGCAGCTGATGACAAGCAAAGACTCTTTGATGGTCCTTCTATGGTCACCAGCACAGGAGTGACCTGACAGAAGAGACAGAGATATGAACACCTCCCCAACACACTGTACTACTGCCATCGATAGGCCAATCCATCTTTTCTATTGCTGTCCCGATGAGAGATGTTCTTACATGCACGTATTTCAGTTAGTGCATCTTGAGCCCATCAGTCGTGGGATTGTGGAGAGAGACGCGGTGGAGATGGAGGTGGTCTCCGCCTGACTGCTGCACGGCGGCCATTTTTCTTAATTTGGCCTGACAAATGTACTGTCGTGCCGTGGTGGCCATTAGGACGAGTGCCCGTGGCTGCTTGAGCCAATTCAGAAGACAAACGGAGAGCACAAATAAACAATCAGGAACGACTAAGAGGATTTAGGAATCAAAATGCATTACAGTGTGCTGCCTGGCCCTTGTGAGGTCTTAAAGTAGTCCTGAGCTGCAAACTTAGTCTAGTATCTTTCCGAACCACCATTATGGGATGGCATCACAACGCTGGGTTTGGCTAGAGCCTGAGCTCTCATCAAGTTGTTCACAGCTGATGACGGTGTCGGGAGACAGAGCAGTTTCACAGCTTTAGCAATTTATTGCTCCCTGCATCCCTCTGGATTGGCACCCTGAGAAACAGCCTAAAAATGCCTTTCCCTGTGTTCCTTATTGCATTAGATATTTGTTAAGTGTCAAAACACACAACTGACCTGACATTTTATCTGAAGACTTTCTGAAAGTCTAAATGAAACTACAATAAATTCAATCAACCAGAGCAGAGAACCAGAAACCATTATATTAGCCAATTATGTAATAGGCAACATAGTATTAGTACTAAAAGAATGATTCAACTGAGAACAAATTTGCAACTTTCCAGTCTACCAACTTCAGCTTCATTCAGTTTATACACATTTGTGGAAACACACTCTTAACCTCTACTCTATGATGATATTACATCAAAGGACCTGACAATAATAAAATGAAAAAAAA
>JAGFZM010002158.1:391861-404463 GCA_017657215.1 Limnothrissa miodon | reverse complement strand
AAAAAAAAAAAAAAAACAGAACAAGCTAAATACCTGTAAACTGGAAGTTAACTGTCAAGCTCCCTAAGAAAGCAGGCAAGCAGGAAGGTAAAAGGGGATGTCACATCTCACCCTGCGAAGTCAGGTAGCAGAGCTGCTCCGATCAACGGGTTGACAGAAAGTCAACCACAATGAAGAAGGTGAGGGAGTTATGATGAAAAAGTGGAAGGGACTCAAGCTCAGTGCAGATTCACTAATGGCAAAGACATACCGTTGACGTTAACCTAAATAATTAAGGTTATGTCTGAAAGGGCCTGTCTATTTGTTTTCTGTGTAAATGATGTGTGAGGATTTATGTAGGCATCATATCAGAATTAGAGTAAGAATATGACAAGTTATCGAGAACTGTTAAAGACATAAGCTTAGCAGGACAAGAGCAGAACAGACAATGTCAAACATGCACCTTTGTCATGTGTTGTTGAAAAAGAAAAAAAAACTGTGAGAAGGATTCGTGATGATGGGGTTTATCTACAGCTTAATGGGGAGTGAAATAAGATGCTGAAGTGGGGGGCCGTCGAGGATCACAGCGATACCCCGATCCTTACGGCAGTAATCACAAAATCTAATGAGGCAGCTGCAATATTTCATCAGAACTGTCGTCGCCCAATTGCGCACTCGTGATGGAATTGATCTCAATTACATCCTTGTGTGTGTATGTGTCTGTGTGTGTGTGCGCCAGTTTAACAAGAGGAGGCAAGGTCCCTTCTGGACACGACTTGATGGAGACAGTTCCTGATGCCTCCTGACTGCGGCCACAGAAGGACTCCCCAGATGACTCAGCGTTAAACAAAGCTGATCCGACATATGGCAACACGCTGTTTCTGTATCACTGCGGCCATAATTGTAAATACTCGCCTCCGTTCAGGAAGAAAATGCGCTTTCAAAACATTCCCACAGATCTTCCTCAAAAGGGGCCCCGTGATGCCAAACGTGGTGCAATTGTTTCTCTTTCGCGGTAGTTGCTAGAATGTGACCCATTTGAGCAAACGTCTTCCCTTGCACCATCATGTGAAAGATATTTATTTAGACAAATAATTAGGTTATGTAAGGCCTTGTTGCATAATGCAAGTTCTGGCATCTAATGCATGAACAGCGCAAGAGATGCTGAGAGTCTATGACATAGAAATAGTCAAGATTAATTACGAAAGCAAAGTGGCCCAGTATTTCCCATGGAAATTATAATGACAGCACAGCTTTGGATACTTGGGGATTGGCCCTTAAGAGCTTCACAATATATGCCTGTAAGGTTTACTGTAAAACAAGTACATGTATCCAAAGATGTATGTTTTCTGCATATTGTTGGAGGCAGATGATTTTTGACAAGTTTACATGATATATAGCCTCTCAGACATTTTCTGTCACAGTTCATTAGCCTATTGTGCTATTTGGGGTTATTTATAGTTTGAATAGCATGCACTGAAATGTAAGGATTTTGTAAAGGATTTTCTAACAAGCACCAATTTGAAGGGATGGGAGGGTGTTGAGTGAGTGATCTATGTTATGCCAGGGGACGATGAAGATCTTTGTTGCTGTCTCTGACAACACAACACCACAACACAGTTCTCCTGATGGGAGCAATGAGACTGAGCTTTTCAGACAGCACAGACAGCCAACCATTTCCCATGAATGCCACGGCAGGAGAAATATTCACATGGAGGAAGCTCTTCTTATTACTACACCTACAAACATGTCTGATCTGAGTACAGTCAATGGACCACTCAGTCAACTTGGCCTTTACTTGCAAACTCACCGAACAATAAAGCCATGTTACATTCCTTCAGTAATTCAGTACAGGTGAGTAATCACATGAACTTGGATAACACTGTCACTGGCATTGATGTCAGGTTAACTGTGTAGCAAAGGTATACATGTATTATCAGTGCACCATGGCACTGTTCATGACAGCTGTCACATTAGCCTCTGATGTCATGGCTGGAGGTTGGAGACGTGGAGATGCTCAAGGTTTCAACTGTGTGCGATGCTGAAACTGCTCTTACACCTCTCATGCAAATCAGTGATGATCACGATGCTCTGAGAGCATCTTGTCAGAGTAGGCATGTGAAGTAATGCTAGCACTGAAACTCAATTAGCATACACTATGCGTACAATGCAATATGAACACCCTACTGTGACCTGCACCATACAGCATAACCATCAAAGGCACACAGAACCCCACGATAAAGCATTTGTTTGCAGCTTAGTCTAATGGCTTCGCACCCAGTGTTAAAGCAATTCTTCACTGCCCCCAGCTCTCCACTACATAATAAATACATGCCCAGCTGCCAGTAAGCATCCCCGGCCAGTGTGTCTATCTGCTCAGCCCTTGGCAACAGAGACACACATTAAAGCTCAATTATTTCTTTTTATTTATTTTTTTATTACAGATGATAATGCTGTCGGACTTGTGTCATCAGCTTGATGTGTTGCTCACTGCCACACCAAGTTGAACCATACAGAGCCAGTCATCTGTGCAGGAATCAACCTGCTACCTGAGGTTAAGGCATCAGTTTGCATGTGAACTGCTCACCCACATTACAGTACCTCACAACATACTGGCATTGTATAAGGTGAGTTCTGAAGGAAAGTAATGGTTATCAATGTGTTTTGGTGTGGTACAACAGAGTATTCAGTGTGTATGCCAGGTAGGAACATATGAAGAAAAATATGCAGCCCTCAGTCATCATCATTACACAGAAGAGTCTTTGTTCCATGATGTCAAACCATGGTTTCATTTCAAAGAGATGGATGCTGGCACCCACTCAAAAATCATGATCAGATGCTGGAGGTGCAAATTCAGTTGAACAAGCTTCCAACTAAAACAATGACGAATAGGCTAATATATTTTACAATACTGTATCGTGCCGTAGCTAGTGCGTTAATGGGCATACATATTCTGCCTGGCACGCGTTATTGCACTTTAGAGAATGCACATCACATCTGGAGGCTGTCGTTTTATATAGCTTGGTATGAATGCAAGGCATACAAACACATTGTTGAGATAAAGGTGTGGATATGAAATTACAGGCTGGCAAGATTTTAAAGAACACCTGCGGTCGTAAAATAGATTTGTAACCGTTATGATTTTGTAATATTTAGAGTAATGTAAGCGACATAATACCAAGTCATTCAAATGATTTAGTGCGTAACCCATAACATAAAAATGACTATTTTGCTGTACAATTTATTGCAGAGTACAGTGAAAACAATGGCAGAAACAACTTACCATGTGGAATAAAATTGATATCCCATAATTAGGGGCGTTAAAAACGAAGTTTTTATCCTCAGCTATGAAAATAGCACGCTGTTATAGAAATTCCAAGCACTCCGAGTAATTCCATGTCGTGGAGATTGTTTGACAGGCACAGTTCAGCGCTGCGTTCTTGTGCGCTCCCATCGTTTTATGTGGACGTGTCTTCTCGCGCAAGAGCCTTCCCTTTATATTCGGCGCGCTCGCGCTGATTCTCCTGGGAGTGTCTGTCAGGATGCCGTGCGCCAGAGTTTGAAACGGGGAGTTTTGTGCTGCCTAAATGGGGGTGTTGCTGATGTTACAGTGCTTCTTGGGTGTTGTTGCTATGATACCAGAGCAGTCATCGACTGAAATTGCTGCAGGATTTGAATAATTGGCTTCTTAACTCTTTTCCAGTGAAGCCAACCCCGGCCATGTGCAGATGAAGCGCAGCAGGTCAGGAAAACAGAGATCGACGGTGATGGTTGGAGCGAGCAAAGCTCCATAATATCTGCAATAGGATTGACAGGTGGACGAGTGCAAATAACCACGGAAGATTCAACTGTACAAGACCTGGCGCCCTCTGCAACACCAGGTTGCAGTTCACCAACACCAGGTTGCTGTTCATTTTTTCCTCGCGATGTGCAAGCTTTGTTTATACCCATGCTTTGCACACCAAGTGCATGCAGATTGTGCATTACTCAAGGTAGAACATTCACTGATGACCCCAAGTTGATTAACTTGGCTCCTCTTCAGTGTGCTTAATTGTGGTCCTCATCAACTCCCGCGTAATGCATGCGCCGTAGATCATAATCATGAACGTAGTTTCATGGTACCTTATCCATTATATACGCACACTGATGGAGTGAACCAGTTTATAACCACATTACCTCAAATGGAAAGGCGGCATGAAAAAGCTTCGCCATCTGTGCTCAATAGAGCTATATTTCAGTGCAGGTGGGGAGTTCTAACGGACAGCTGTGTGGAATTTTACGCTGGCCAAAACTTGGTTATTTTTTCCATGACTCAGTCCACCAATGAATACTTCCCCAAGTGCAAGTGCACACCAATGAGCTCACAGCAGTGAGAAAGAGAGACGGTTCAGGTTATATTAAGAGAGAGGCATGGCAACTTTTCTTGTTGCAGTGATATTCCTACATTGGTATTTGTGGAAGTACAAATGTATATATTTTTATTATATATATTACTTATAGCTATTGTTGTGAGGGAAAGGAACAAAAGGCCCTATTCCTGATGATCTCTGTAGGGGAAACCTTTAGGGGGCTGGCAAAATCAAAATGGAAAGCTAGAAAGCATTACACGTCTGTCTTCCACCTCAGCCTTAAATCTCCAGCACCCTATTGTGTTGGGTAGCCATGTCTGATGCTGGAAGCCGCTCCAGGCTAACAAGGTTCAGGTTGTTGGGGGCAGCCAACCTGCACAGACCAAGAAGCTTCTTTGTGCTTGAGAGGAGGTTGTTATTAAGTGTAAAAAAACCTATGAATCCTTTGAAGTGAAATCCCTGTACCTGCCTTAGCTCTCAGTCTTGCCTGCCAGGTCCATGGCTGTTACAGTAAAGAATGAATGGCTCACATTTGTCCCACTTGTTTTCTCATTCCTCTTTCCTCCCTCTGCATATGTCCTTCCCCACTTCCTCCCATGCTCCGCTGACGACATGCAGCTTTTAAGAGAGTCTCCGTGGTGCTCCTCTGTGGTTCCCGACGGAGCCATGTTAAACATACCTCTTTGCCTAAGCGACGGGCTGCCGTCCAACTAAAATGCCTCAGTGTTTGTTCTTGGGGGCCTGCGCACACAATATTAAGTGCACGTTAAAATAGCCTGTGACCGAGAGAGTATTCCCTAAGCTGTCTACAGACAGGTCTGCAATCAGCAAACCCGATAATAACCTCTACAAATGTGCAAAAAGGTTTTAGCGTGAGCCTGGAGCATGGCTGCTACTCCACCTTTTATCAGTGTTTGGGGGTCTGTTTGGCACTACTGCAATGTCAGAGTGGAGATGTGGATGGAATTGTTCTGAAGCAGTAAAGACTATAACTACATATAGCTCAATTTTCTATACAGAAACAGGCAAATCTAAATTAACATTTAACAGACTTGAATGCTGATTGTGATGGACATTCCAGTTTACATTCATGCTAAAAAAGAGAACGAATTACCATACAAAGTACACACTTCAGAGATGGCAAGTAATTAAGTATTTTTCAAAGTAGCATTTTCCGGTATCTGTACCGTTTGATTTTTTTTAGACAACTTTGAACCCTGTGTCACTACACTTTAATCTTGTTTTCAAAGTTGGCTTGTTACTTTTGTCTTTTTACTTCAATAGTGAAGTTGAGTCAGTATTTAACTTTTTTCCACATCTACAGTAGATACTACTAGAGTATGGAAGGTGTGTGCTGTTGCAATCTCAGACGCCCACACAGTACATATAGACACACACAGAACACTAGAAAAGTGCTCCTAGCATTGTATAGTGCAATGCCAGACACACAGCAACAATCCTAATGTCACCTCAAAATAAGTTAAGCTGTTACTTGTTTTTAGAAACAATTAAGCTGAGAGCAAGGATTTCAAAACACGGTCCAACATGCATTTGATGATTAGGTAGGACCATGTGTGTGTGTATGTCTGCATGTAGGACTATAATAAAATGCTTGCCATTAAAAATCTATAACTTAATTTCCAGTCCTATATTAATCAAATGAATACTGCAAGAGCCATGGATCAGGCTCCTTCTAACAGCCATTTCTGGGGGGTTGGGGGGGAGGTCTAGGTTTTCGAAATGAGCCCCTCAGAGGAAACGTCCAATTAGATAGCATGGAGTGTGTGAGTGTGCGTGTGGGATATTTTCTCAAGAATCCCATCTCGGCTCAGCTCGGTTGAATTAGGCTTCACCAGTTCCATTTAGAGATCTGTGGAAATACGATTTATCCACAGGGCCTGAGAAGCCTGAGTGTTCTAAAACATATCTCTGTTCTCCTGGGAACCCCCACAGCAACTTGTGTAGCTTCAGCAATTTTGCAAACAAAAAGCTTTTGTAATGAATGTTGTCATTAATCTGTGAAGGTTGTAAACAGCCCAAAAAAATAGGTATCTCTCTTGCTCACCTCTATTGTTTTTTCCCTTTAACACTGAATATCTGTCAGAAACTCTGACCCAGACAAAACATGGGTAAAGAGCTACTGAGGCCTTTTGACTCGTTACCAGTGGCAGCAAAGAAAAAAAAAGCTACCACTGCAGCACTTCTAGATTTTTACGCTAATTTCTAGTAGCACCTGTACAGGAAAAGACAAGCATATTTAATCTATGTATAATGCCTAGAAGAAATGCTTTATAGGTAATCCTTTTCCAAGGTCACTTTAATTTAAAGACAGTTGTATGTTGACTTACCACAGGAAATTATAGAAAGCAAGTCGGTAAAGTCTATATCCTACAACCATTTTCACATGTACCCAGAGGTGAGAAGACGGTCTTACACTTCCAGAGATACTGAGAGATCGTCAGCGAGGGCTGTCTACTCAGACGATGATGGGGCTACTGGGAGAACATATATTTTTTTTCCCCCATTTTTTGAAAGGAAACTGTAAATGACTGTCATTATCTGCCTTCCGCAGGAAGACTCACCAAAGCTCATCAACCCACAGGAATTTGAGGCAGACTATGTGACAATCATAAGACAATTGTGGGGGCTACAGCTACAACATACATTGTGTGGATTTTAATTAAATTATGCTCAGGTCCATATTTGGTGTGATTTTTAAAGTTCATGCAACAGAATATTTGGATAGACAACCACAAGGCAGGACAATGACACCAAAGAGTTTCTACGGTTTATTTGGGTTGTGAAGTTGTGATTTGAATGCTTTTGGTTTTACAAAGTGTAAATTCAGTGTAAGAAACAGGGTTTACAAATATTTACACAACAGTTTTGTCTGACTCAAGTTGTAGCTGTTTTTATTTTTAAACAGAGCTAAGAGGTTGCATTGAGTTGTTCCTGTAGGTTTTTTACCCCATGCACTAAACAGCAGTCTTGCACGGCACAGCAGTGAAAAATATATTCGCATCGTAAGAGACCACTCTTGGATGCTCTTCATTTTGTGATAAAGACGGCCCCGGGAAGGCAAGCAAAATGAAGAGGAGAAAGAAAAAGTCAAAAATAAAGGATAGTTTCTGTTTCACATTCCTAATCATTTCATTGGTGTTTGGCTGTCTTTCAGTGACCACATTTGCATGAAAAGCTTAAGCAAACAAAATAATCTTCTTATATCGTAGTTATACTAATAATTAAGATTTATAGCAAATATATACCTATATGTTTTATATGTATTATTAATTGTGCATTATAACAAGTTTCTTAAATAAATCATTACGAAAGTTGCTCTTTAACAGAACAAATATTTTGAGGGGGAACCTCTCAGATTGTTATGGAGGCTAGAATGAGTGTTGATCTTGCATTTGACCTTGAAGTTGAATTGTTGAAGGTTGGTCCAGCTATACTGTACAACAACAGAAACAAAATGCTAAACCGATAATAATGAATACAGCTGAGGAGGCTAAAGTCACCACAAACTATAAGACTGAACAGTCTTGAAGCTACCTTAAATTACCAAATACATGTCAAAACAAAAACTGGGATTTATGCGGACAACTGATTTTTTTTGTCTTTTGTCGATTATAGCGCATTTCTAGATTTCAGTAATGTGCAATGTATTATAAAATAAATTCTTTCAATTTTAAAACAAATTTTGGCATTTCAAAATTCATAGACATATATTATTTTCCTTCAACTGTGCAAAACACCTTTGGGCTTGCACAATAAATAAAGGTGAGTCCGTAGGTACAGTGAAATTATACAACATTTATACAAAATAGAATAGTCAAATAAGAATAGATGACATTGCGGGCACCTCCCAGATTTAGTCAGTAGACGTGATCAAAACGTGTACCATTTGTGTTAAGTCCTGCCGGTTATGCTTTGTAGACTGCTCCGATTTTGAGTAGAAATAGCACCTTGTTGAGCCCCCCAGATGTAGTACACTCAGACGATTGCTATAGGTTGTAGTATTAGTATTGTCTATTATATTGAGTGTCTGCATGATTGTCTCCTGTCCGAACCTCTGAGTTTTTCAAAAATGAGTACACATGACATGGTTTAGGTGCAGCGCACAAGCGATTGAGAGCTCTATGCTGTGTGCAGCTAAATGGGTAGACCTGTGTGTACCTTACAGTCTGTTTTGGACGTTTCAAAAAGGCATATTTTGGAAACCAATTCCAAAAAAAAAAAAAACAAGAAAAAAAAGAAAAAAAAAACAAAAAAAAAAAACAAGGAGAAGTATAGAGACACTGGGACCTACTACAAGTAGAGGCTTGTGTTGAGGATAACGAGTCCTCTTTGACTTAAGGTATATAGTACCTGTACACACCAAGGTTTACGGGGGTTCTCGGAATGAAGTTGATCGAAGATACAGTCGACCTATGTGTGTCTTCACATACATGTTTAGAAGGAAAGGGGCTGCTATTGGAACTAGCTAGTTTTTTTTTGTTTGTTTGTTTGTTTGCAGAGGATGCGTTTGTGTTGTTGTTTTCCCCTTTTCCCTTGGGGAAACCTCATGTGTTGTTTGCGTCGCTGCTGCTGGTGGACTGTTTGTCTTCGGCGTGCTTGAACATCAGGATGGAGTTGTAGATCTTAAGGGCTGGGCCCAGCTTCACGCTCATGATCTTCACAATGTCCCTCTGGGTGAGAAGCAGGAAAGCTTTGCCATCGATTTGCTGGTGGAGGGGGGGGGGGGGGGGGGGGGTGGGGGGGGGTTGAGGTTGGGGGGAGGGAGGAGGAGGAGGAGGGGGTCGAATTAGAGTGGGTTACTATGGAATAGATGTGCATCCTATTCAAAGCAATGGAGCGGAAAACAACCATGCTGTGCTTTCCCTGAGCAAGATCATCTTTCCTCATCAATGATCTTTGGTTCTGGCACAAGTGAAAAGCCTATCAATGCATTTCTGTGGCACATTGTCTTTTGTTGTTTACCACTATTTAATTACAGGGCCTTCCTTGCAATTGCGTGGCAGGAAGACAAATGTGTTTAAAAGAGCCACTTGAACTCGCACCATTCCATTTGTGGAAAATGGAATCCCAGCCTGTTGCAGTACAATGAAAAAGGCTAAACAGGAAGTGCGGCTGTGCTCTATGAATACTGATTGCGACTACATAGTTACTGAGTTACAACAGTCTTTGATGGGATTTCTCTTCTTCCTATCCACTCCTAATACCAACAAAGGCTGAATGTGGTTGCTCATTTAAAGTAGCATTTCCCATCTTGCATGACTCTAAGAGGCACTGGGGTCGGTTGCCCAAAAGCATAGTTAGCAATTTTGTTAGCCACAATGCAAGTTACGCTGTATTATTGATCAATATGCTTACTGTTTATTGATAAAACAATTAATAATCTCCTTTCAACCATTCAGTTGAATTGATGGTGAAAGACCTTAAAAAAAAGACTAAAACAATGACATGGGTACTGCTTACCTCTTCCCTAAACTGCTTGGCCTGTTCATCACAGCCTGGTAGAGAGTGGATGAAGTCGGCAACCTGCGGAGAGAAGGAAGGAGCTGTAAGAGTAAGGCCTTAAGATGGCTACTCCCCTGTGGGTGGGCTCGCATACAGCACAGACAAGTAGAAGTTCTTACATGGTCATGGAGTCTATGCATTCACGTCGATGCCCTTGAACAATGTTCAAGAAGAGAATGCAGGAAGCACACGGGAAAAGGCACACCCTGCATACAGACCGCCATCAGGGTTTACACGGTGTCTAAGCACTTCTTAGCTTCTTTTTTGTAGCCGAAACAAAATGGCGGAGCAGACTTCACACACAGGCACGCTCACACAAACAGTATTTAAAAAAAAAAAACCCAAAGGAAAATGTTTGCCTACGGTTAATTTATATCATTAAGTTGATTTAGAGTCTGACTCGATACGGGTTAACATCAATAAGACAATTGAACGCCAAGAGGCCAAACGAGAAAAAAGGGCAGCTTGACTAAAAATGAGTAGCGCTTATTCCTGTTCCACCTGGCATGGCAATAAAAGCAACGCGGCGTGGGAGTGTTCGGCAGAGCCCCGATCGGTGCCTCCTCTGCCAGTCCACTCATGCTGTTCCTGCCTCTGCGTAACTGGCAACTGGAGACACCGGGCAAAGGGAGGCCGTGAATGTTCGAGGGAGACGCAAGAGAATACTTGTAAAGTGAGGAGGCAAAAAGGGTCCAGGTAAAAATGGATGGTAGCAGCGTTTTGAAGGGAATTGCAAAAGCTTGCCAAAAAGATTTCTGCTTAGTTTCAAAATTATGCAACCAGGCTAGGTGCTGTCTTTTTTATGTAAACACGTATGAGAAAAAAAAACTGACATTTGATCCAATAAGGATCCCTGTTAAAACAACAGAATATACAATACATAAGGATCTTTCTGTTCTATGAAACTATTTGAAAATCAACAAAGCAGTAATTCAGAAACTGAATTCTTCCCTTAACACCAGGACTACTAGTGGTGCAAAAACAACCCACTCTGTGACAGTCCCAAGACCATAGCCATAAATAACATTAAATTCCAGTCCAACATCACAGAGGTCAAAGACCTTAACTAAGGTTATTCCAAACGCATGAAAGGTAATTTCGAAGAAGTGGGCTTGTACACTCCCACTTGCACCAGGCATGGTGGCCCTTTGAATCAATGAATCACTGTAACGCGTCATGGCAACGGGGTTCTGCACAGCTCTTGACCTCTGGAGCTTTTCAGGACCAATGCAACTCACTCTGTGTTGGGTAGCCCAAGGAGGTTAATGGAGAAGAGAGATGAAAACGTGGCTTTATAATCGCCCTGGGATTCATTCAGAACTGTTCACTTTAAGAGTAATACTGGGCATTGTCATCTTTTGATTCACTTTTGAAAGAGACTGGGGGTGATTGGGTAAGGCTCACTCCTGGATCCCCACAGGCACCTGGATCTAATCTAAACGGTGTTGATAAACCAGATTTGTTGTTAATAGAACTGTTGTGTAAAAGCAATGCAATCGTGGGGGTGTGGTTATTAGCGGACATACCAATATCTGTTGTTCCGTGCAACATTCAGTTTTTAGCTTTGTGCCAAAGGGTATATCCACTATAGGGTACACCCAAACACACATCTTTTACACACACACACACACACACACACACACCTTTGTATTTTATTGTTTAAACTTAATATTTTAAATGCAGCCATATGCAGTCATAACAATTTAGAGTAATTGTCAGGGTGTTGGATATTGGTTATACTGTAGCTATAGCATTGTATATAAATGGCAGTACAGCTATACTCCTTTTTATCCACACATATCCAGGGCAAAACAAAGAGGCATAGTTTTTGATGATGGGCTACACCTTAAGAACTAACACACAGCCATAATCGATCCTCAGCAAATCTCTGCACACACTATGGTCCCTGACCCCCAATGCTTTAACACACTGGTTGTACGGAGCAGCTAATTACATTGCACCTCGTCATGTGAGTTTGACACGCTCAGCCGCAGCGAAGCAGGACCACCGCAGAGCTACATTGTGCAGCTACAGCCGCTGCTGGGGTGGGGGTGGGTGTGGGAGCTATGGGAAACTCTGAGATGTAGGGCCAGCAGTATACACAGCAGTATGTCAATAATGCAGAGAAACACTGCTGCAATACGTAGTCTAACACACCCAACAGATATACTGCTACTTTTTAGACAGTCCAAATACTTTCAAGTTCAGCTCGAACACCATAGAGACACTCATATTGTGTTATCTTACATATGCTTTAATCAACTTGCCCTTTACCTTTCTGTTACTTAAGTGGTTAGGACAGTTAGGATTTTAGTTGTGCTTGTGCACTTTACTGCTTGTCAAGACTTGTCTTGTCAATGCATGGAACAGTGAGAAACGTAATTTCGATTACCTAGTATGTCTAGCACGTGACGAAATTGACAATAAAGATTTGAGATATCACACAATATATTTACACTAGCCTCACACAACCAAAGTCAGGTACCCGCTGCTGGCAAAAGAAGAGACTGTCCCACCGCACGCAGCATTGAGTAATAATGTAAGCCAGGGCTGCAGTAAAAGGAAACAGCCCCCAACAGACCTGGGGTAATAGTAAGCCTGACATCAGATGATCTTAATATGCTCAGCAGCTTTCAAAAAGTTAGCAGATGCAAGGGCAGCGTAGATACAGTAAGCGTGTGTCTTATCTGTGTGTGAGTGTATTTGTGTGTGTGTGTGTGTGTGTGTGTGTGTGTGTGTGTGTGTGTGTGT
>JAGFZM010002158.1:370052-391851 GCA_017657215.1 Limnothrissa miodon | reverse complement strand
TGTGTGTGTGTGTGTGTGTGTGTGTGTGTGTGTGTGTGTGTGTGTGTTTGTGTGAAGAATGCGAAGAATAAGAGATCAGAGAAATATGAGGCGCCGGACAAACAGCATACACAGAGTCAATAATGCAGGAGTGCATTTGCTGCAGTAGAGAAGGTAACACCACCAACCCAACCCCAGTAGACATCCATACTGATCAGACCTGAAAGGAAGAGAAAGGAAAGCAAGGGAAAGAGGGAGGTAGGAGGGAGAAAGAGAAGGAAAGAGGGAGGGGAGTGGGTGAGAAGGAGGGAGGAAAGGTACAGAAGAGAGTGGAAGGCAAGGGCAGGAAGATAGAGAGTGGAATGGAGGGAGATGGGAGAAAAGGTGAAGAGAAGGGTGGGAGGGAGAGAGTGAGGAAACAAGGGAAGAAGAAAGAGGGACAGAGAGGTATAGGGGAGGGAGAGCGAGAAGAAAGAAAATGAGGAAGAGACGGAGAGGAGGGGGGTGGGAGGGAGAGATGGACAAAGGAAGGGAAAAAGAAAGATGATGGGAGAGCAACAGGGGAAGGAGAGAGGGAAGAAATAAAATGGGGATGGGAGAGGGAGAGAGAGAAGGGTGTGAGGGAGAAGTGGACGGGGTGTGAAGGAGGAAAGGTATAGAGAAGGGTGAGAGGGAGAGAGGGAGGAAAGAAAAAGAGGAGAGAGGGAGAGATGGAGGGAGGAAAGGTGCAGAGGGGACTCAGGGAGCAGGGGCTCACCCTGGAGCCCTGGCATTAGGCCAGCTGTTCTCTAGGCGCAGTGCTCCCATTGATGCTATGTCACTGGATTAGCATTAGACCACAGGCTGGCCTCACACACACACACACACACACACACACACACACACACACACAGGCTGGCCTTTGCACTACACGTAGGAGCAGGCTGGGACAAAAGGAACGAATATGCAAATATAAAGCTACCTGGCTCAAGTCAGCGCAGAGAGCTGGCTATTTAGCTGCTGGCGCTCTATGACCAGCGGAGGGGAAAGGCTTAAATCTGTGGTGGCCGGCTTTGAGCACACGGCGTGAATTATTATTCATCCAGTGGTAGCCAAAGTCTATAAAACATTTAAACTTTTATCGTGGAGGGAAGAATTTAAACCAAAGAGTCGGATAATTGGAGAAATAAACCCTCTGCAATGTGGTGAAAGTTAAGGTACTGTAAATTGACTGCATTTGTCATTATGAAAATGACACTGCCAATGACACTTTAATTCACACAATGCAGCATAGTATACTAGAATATACCCACAGGATACATTTAACAACAGCAACTAAACAACCAAGGTACTACATCATGTTAATTTAATATCTGAGCACAATATAAATCGCAAAACTCATCCATCTTGGGTTTTCAAGTGTGCAGCCGGCCCAAAAATCTCAAACCCTCAGGTTAGTTATGCCCACCTGTACTCTGGCTGAGTGACCATTCAGGCCAAAAACAAACACCTCCAGCAGTCTGAGCAGGTCTCATATTAATTTAACATCTACACCTGTCCTTGCCTGCACTTTCTAATCAAGTCCCCCGTCCACCCAGACCTTCTCAAAAATTTGAGACAGAATGCAGTGTAGATTAGATTTAGACTTGATTTTTGTCATTCAACAGATACATCTCTCTGTTTACATATAAATGAAAATGTTGTTGCTATGGCTGACATACTGAAAGAGAGAGAGAGAGAGAGAGAGAGAGAGAGAGAGAGAGAGAGAGAGAGAGAGAGAGAGAGAGAGAGACAAAGAAAGAGAGAAAGAAAGAAAGAGAGAAAAAGAGAGAGACAAGAGCGATGGCATATCTGCTTCTTTGCACACAGCATCAGCTATTCCATAATCCACCTCCTTCTCCGGCTGTCATAAATTCGGGTTCATTTTTCCACTCACCCTTTGATGACCCCTCCAAGACCCCCAGTAGACATTCCTTAGTTCAAATTTACAGTCAACACTCCGATTTGTATTCATTTCACTAAGCTCATCACTGAAGCATGTTTGGAAATGTCTTTCCCTTTGACATTTGGCAAACTATTTTTTCCAGCCAATGGTTAAGTATGGCTTCGACAGGGCCCGATTACTATGGTATACCATATAACGTAAACAAACTACAGTGCTATGATGCTTGATCAGACTTGCAGAGCAAGAATAACACAGTGTGTTAACACAAGAGTCACTCTAGTCTATACCAAATGTTTGCTCTCAGAGTAGCTGGCAGAGTAGGTGGGTGTTTTTAAGCCCTTTGTAACACCCCTGTCAGCTTAAGTTTTTCCTGGCGAGGAGCTAAATCACTTCCTCTGTTCGGTCGTCAGTGAAAACACATTGCTATGACATGACATTTCCTCTCGGGATTCTTGACAGCAGAGTCAAAGCTCTATACACACACAGCCAATCAAAAAAACAAACAAACAACAAAAACAAAAAAAAAAAGGTTCCAGTGGCTGAGAGGAAGTGTTCCTCTAAGATGTACTTGTGTTTTTTTGTTTTGTTGTTTTGGTTTGCTTTGTCTTGTGTTGATCAGTATGGGTGCAGGGCCTCCGGTCCTAATCGATAGCATGATTGGACATTACTCTGGACAGCATGAGAGCCCGGCTTGTTTCTGTCCTCTTCCCTCGTCACACTGACAGCTGGGATGGAGGATGTGGGTGGGGTGGGGTGGATGAGAGTGATGTGGAGCATGGAGCCGAATAATCCCTTCGCCTCATCAATTGCTGTCACCTGGCAACGGAGCAAGCGGCTCGTCATGCCGCCATGGCAGGATTAAAAGAGGTGTTTAAGGAGGCCGATGGATCGGGGTGGGTTTGGGTTGGGGTGGGTTGAGGGGTGTTTGGATGTAAATGGCTGAGTAAATGGCTCAGATGAGAGTAGCTCTTGAGAGATAGCCTGACATTTCAGATGAATCATTTCCTAGTGGAGGAAAAAAAAGGAGCGAGCGAGAGAAACAAGCAAGGACCTTCTCTTTCATGTCAGCGGCAAACATTAACAATTCAATTCGAGCCCAAGCTGCCACTAAGCTCCAAATTAAAATTGAATTGAAATTGAAAATTCCTCTCTAGTCCGCATGCCGATTTGATAAATAAATGAAACCGATGCTGTACAAATGTATTTCTCGAAGTACTTTTCAAACACCTCTTTGGGTGGCCAAGATAGTTGAAAGGACACAATTCCTCTCTTTTGAGATGCTTTCTATTTATGTAGTTTTAGGATAAGGGCCAAGCTTGCCCTCTTCTACCCCTCTCCCAAAACATATGCTCGAAGCAACTTCTCATTCCAAGGTTGTTAAAGTCTTGCCAAATATTTTGTCTTAAAATATAATGACAGAAATATAAAGGCCTTCCTTGCTGATTTTATTTACATTGCTGTAATCTTACAAAAAATACATCACGAACCATGAGATCATGGGCTTTGAACCTCCCTCAGCTCAGACACAACTCGTGTTTGTTTACATCAGTACTCTTTAACTGGAGGAGGCGAGTGTGGGGTTCATAAGGCTCTAGTCTATTTGCTGACAGTCAGCGGGGTCAGAGTGCGTCTCACATCCCGTAACTATGGCAATGCGCTAGCGGAGCGTCACTGTTGGAAGCTAAAGGGCAGTGAGGTGGAAACGGAGGGAGCGAGGGAGAAAGGGAGAGAAAGACTGCATGATGAAGGGGATGACAGAGCGAGTGTAAACACTCCTACTACTACTACAATACTATAACCCCTTTATCACTGTGAAGAAAATAAAAGCTTGAGCTATACAAAGACAGCCCCCCCCCCCCACCACACACACACGACAAGCTTAACTTCTCCTGAACATCACGTTCGGTACAATGACAATGCCTATCTAGGTGATGGTGGGGCAGGGGATTTTATGAAGATTCATTGATTTGGCTAAACTGCTCCTCCAGGGCCCCACAGCAAACAGCGCTTGTTTGGCATAGGAGCCTGCTCCTTCTCATGAGCCAAATCATTTGCATGTACTTTAAGCCTAGCTTATAAAATCACGTCACAGTTACCCTTGAGTAAAACCCAACATGTTATCGAACATTACTTGTCTACGCTAGTAAAGACCACAATTACACATCATGAAGGCAGACATATGTACAGAAACGTTTTAGTATGGTGAAGGTACTCTTTTAAACCTGGGAGGCAAAATGGGTCTGATCAAAACTGATTTCCAGTGTGCATTAGTGAAACACACACAGCTGTTTAGTGCAGTGAGGTGAAGCACTAACCCAGCGCAGTGGGACGCCTGCTACAGCAGCCACCCAGGGAGTCACAAGGGGTTGGAAGCCTTGCTCAAACTCACTTCAGCCGTGGGCTTCTGGTCTGGGATCGACCCATCAACCCTTACAGATCCAAGCAGAAACCGACAGGCCAATCTTCCCCACATTGGGCCCATCGGCAAAGAGGCCATTATAACTTAATGATAGCCAATTAGCCATCAACCATCCCGTTCCATAAGGCGACTCACTGTATGCTTTTGAGCAGTGATTAAAGAGTAATGAGCACTAGCAAACCTTATTTACAAAATGCCTCACTTAAAATGCACCACTTAAACATTACATCCCAAACTATGCTAGCGGAGCTTAAAGAGATGCTTTTCTGAAGGAGGTTTTTTATTAAAAATCCCCAGACATGAGTAATACCTCATCTAATGATCTTTTACAACTAGGCTTTAAAGGATGGCTGAGGCGATATAACCCCGCATTTGGCACTGACGCAGCTTTAGGACAATCATTGAGCAGTAACTGGCCAAAAAAAATAAATAAAAAATTGTGGTGCTGCTGAGAAGTAGGCACAGGCAGATGAGGCACATGGGGGGGGGGGGGGCTGTACAGACCAGGCCTATATTTGCCTTTAACAACGTGCATATGCCTGCATTATGGTCGTAACATGGATCCATTTGGTGCATTGGCTTCTGCATGCATAACAGATTATAGTAGTGACTGGGATGATATTTACATTTTCACAGGGGTCAAGACCTTGTGGAGGCTGAGACGATGGTCTTTAACCACTATACTGAAAGCCTGAAAATCCAGAGCCACATGTCAAAGTCTACAGTAGGTCTGACAACAATAGACGGTCTCAATCCATGAGGTGGGACCAATGAAACAAAAAAAGTGCCTCTTAATTGGATGTGATTATGATTGCAGGCTGCTTGCCCATGGCCATGTATAAACTAGGTGAAATCTCCAACATCTCCAGTGTAGCACTGATAAGGCTTTTCAGACCATTTGCTGATAACTGAATACCTTGACTAGCATGATCTGGATGAATGACAGTCTTCAAAGAAATTAGCCAACTTGCACTTTCTTTTGCTTGCGATCTAAATGCTTTGTCACACAATGCAATAGTGTCATTTGGTATAAGATTTGCATTAACATGTTGTGGGTTCTTTGTTTTAGATTTGTGTTCTAGATTTTGGGTCACGCACCTCGTCTACGGTCCAGTGGGCCACGCGGCTGGCTTGCACACCTGCAACCCCGGGCAGGAGCTTACAGTGCTGTTCCCAGCACAGCGGCAGGTCCCGGCTGGGATGTGACGACATTGCAGACAGGAACACAGACTGATGGAGGGCCTGCTGGAGACTGTCTGCATTACGCTCACCTGAAGAGACAGGAGGAAGGAAGGAGAGAGAGAGAGAGAGAGAGAGAGAGAGAAATGGTGAAGGGAAAAAGAGAGAGAATAGTGATATATTTTATAAAATCCTTTGATACAATTTATATCTACCTATAATCACATAACATGAACGTACAGAAGCTTCTGTATGGCAGATGGAAGCTTCCCATCACAGACATTTGTGTAAAAAATATAGAACACAGAGAACCAATGGCCTTAAACCTCCCATCACAAATATAATTAGAACAATAAATGACTGAATACAAATAAATATAATAAATAAATAAATAAAACTAACATATATGATACAGTATATTGGGAGGAGAGGGATATACAACAGGAGGAAAGAGATGCAGACAGAAGAAGAAAAAGAGCAACAATCAAAGTCTGAGTGGGTGAACGAGAAAGGTGTGTAAAAAAACAAACAAAGCAAAACAACCCCCCCCTCCCCCCCCTAATATTGCATATTAAACTTTGACTTTATACACTTGTGCCAATGTACAAACACCATCTTCTAGTAGGTAATATTATACTGCATCATGATTTGAGTAAGCACAAAGTCTATCACAGAAAACACATTACAAGGGAGACAAGACCCTGGGAGTGTAATAAAGCCAATCTCTTTTTTGCTCTCTCTCTCTCTCTCTCTCACACACGCACCTCCTGTGAATACATCTGTGCAGAGGACCAGGCTCTGCTAATTAAAAAAAAAGCTTGATAGACAGACTGCCACTGGGAGCTAAATGAGGAAATGGCGGGCCGCTTCAGTTAGACACATAATAAAAACATCTATCAGCCTTACACAGCTCCACACACACACACACAAAATATTATAACCTCCGACACACACACACACACACAGACACACACACAAAACAAACATGCTGAGAGAATATTATGACTCCAGCCCCTCCAACACAAAAAGCCCACGCTGCATTCATCCAGCCATGTGTGGCACAGAGAGGGAGGAGGGGAGTGAAAGAGAGGTTTACGGGGGGGGGCGTGTCAAGGTAATGGCTGAGTTTGCTGCCAAAAGCTTTCAGAAGCCCGGCTAATACTGTACAGCTGCAGGAAGATCGGCTGGCTCGCTGGCTCTGGGTGAAACTTACTGGGACGGAACGGCAAGGAAAGAGCTCAGGTTTGGAAATGTGTCATGTCAGTTCACAGGGCACTGTGAATTGAGATGGGATTAACTGATGACTTGCTTTTATTGGATTCACAGGTAAGGAGCCTAATCAGGAAAATGCCTTTCTGAAAATATAAAGCGCAGCTCAACGGAGTGCTAATATTAACTGTGGCAATTACAATTCGTAAGAGGGACGCGTCTCGTTAAACTTTGGGATTAAATAATCTCCCAGGAGGCTAATGCAGAATGAGAATGAAAACCGCCGTCTCATTTCACCAGACAGTCCACAGAAGACAGGGTGGACTGCTAGTTAACTTAAAAAAATGTTGTTTTCCCCCTAATAACAAAAGTAATTACAAAAAAATGATGTTTTAAAACCAAGCACAAAATCAATCGATTTAAAAATCTACTCAAAGAGTTCCATCTGTATAAGACAAGTAAGCACAGTGACCATGCAATCCATCATTGAAGGGAGATTTGGGCACATTTCAACCTCAGTATTAGCAGCCATTTCTGAATTGAAAGACTTCTCAACAGCCCTCAGTGACTCACAATGAAAACACCAAAATATCCCTTTAAATCATAGCATCTATATTTAGTTTGATTCTTGCTATAGATCTTCCTGGTCTTTTTGGGCATCTCACATCTGAGGCTGTGGTCAGCAACACCACACCACAGGGAACTGTTCTCTCTCTCCTGTCCCGTTCACCAAGTACAACTCTGAGTCATGCAGAAGTTCTCTGATGACCCCGCAATTGTGGATTATATCAGAGGCAGAGCAGGGGAGGGCGAACAGGAGTGTTGTGGAGGAGGACTTTGGGCCGGTGTAAAACTAACCAGCTGCGGCATTACCACTCAACACTATCACCACTAAAACTAAGGAAATGGTGGTTGACTTCAGGAGGCGTGTGTGTGTGTGTGTTAGTGAAGACTGTCATGAAGTACCTGGGGTCATATCTTGACAATATATTGGACCAGTCTGTCGATTCTTTAGCACTAGCTGAAAGGGCAAAACAGGCTTTAAGGCATGACATTCAACACATACTGTACTGAGAGAGGGCTGCAGAAATAAAATGGCCGTTTTCCTTCACTATCCTCTCACACAAACAACACACACACACACACACACACACACACACACACACACAAACAATGTTGCAGTTCTGTAGTTAGTGGGAAAATGTGCCACTGACCTCTTCATAAGGGATTATCAGAGCATGAAGGCAGAACTGATAGCACATGCAAGGGGACCCAGAAACAACAGAGCGCCTTGAGACGCTCATATTTCCACCAAACAATAACCCACCCAAAGCACTTGACACATAATGCTTTAAAGGTGTGACTGTGTGTGTGTGTGTATGTATGCACAACTGATCATGTAGGTAAATGTGTTTGGGAGTGTACATGTACATCTGCATTAAGGCACTCTCTGTGTGTGTGTGTCTGTGCGTCCTTATGTGTGAGTATGCTTGCATGCTAATTCTCTTTCATCGTTTGCAATGCTCCTGGCATAAAAAAAAATGCTGTTCCTTCGCTCCCCAGCTTGGTAAATCCTGGGTGGGAGTATTTTGACGATAATCAGTGATGTTCTAAATTATGCTAATCTGCTGCAGCATGGCAGGGCTTCCCAGCGTGAGGCGACTTCACTGACAAAAAGCTGCAGCATCCCATTATGGCATGCACGCACGCACACACACTTGTGCAATACACACAGCCTAGTAAAGGTTCGCTCTGTGAAAAACTTCCTGCTGATTGCAGCATTTCTAGAGATAAAGAAACAAAGAGAGAGACATCTTTAAAAGATGCCAGATCTTTTCCCCTCTCCCCTATCAACAACTGCCCCTGTTCGCCTACTGCCTGGCATTTGGAGTCCCTTGCCTGCTCTCTTGCTACCCATTCTTACTCAAACCAGCCATTTATCGCCTGCGAGGCACTTTGCATTAGGGTCGAAGGAAGTCTGAGGCCTTTTTAAAAGATTCCTCTTGGTGCGACAAAGTACAAACACAGCAAAGAGGACACAGCCCAGCGACTGTCATATTTGCCCACCAAGTTTGTGAGATCTTTTATATTCCACCCTAGGGAACTTTTGAAGAAGTACGACAAAAGAAAGAAGTCAAAATGCTCTCCCTTTTGACAAGTACCAGTCAGAAAGAGCCAGCAAATGTAGATTTGTGCTGTGCTTGGAGTCGCAGAATTCCACCCCTTACCCTTCCAGTCTTGTTCAGTGGGGACAAAATTGCGACAAAGTGGGTACACTCTTGCAACCCAAACGTAACTTTTAGCACTTTTTGGCAAACAGTCAACGGCAGCAAAACCTAGACTTTTTCTAGCAATAAACTTGTCAAAAGAAGAGGCATTATTTTTGATGATGTTATATACCATAAATATAAAGAAGGTCTGAGTGTCTTATGAAATACTAGACACAAAAAATTGGATGCAATCTTCAGCACAGAATTAGTTTTCCACAATTTGTTTTTCCCCACAATCTATTCCAGAAAAGCACAAGCCAACTGCATCAGCAAATGGTGCGTGAGAAACACAACAAACCGTTAGGAGTTCAGGTGGCTGTTATGAATGACAGTTCATTACATGCTTAGCTTGTACTGATGGAAACAAAATGATCAATCTGGCCACTTGTGTTCAGCCAAGCGGAGCAAATGACAACATTAAGTGACAATTGAAAACATTCAACTGCAATCTGAGCGTTCGGCAACACAACACACGTCTAAGAAAACAGGTGAGCCTGTTAGCACAGAGCCAGGCCATGGCTGGGTGAGTTAAACGACAAAAACGGCCAACAGCAGATGTTCCATAAGGTGTGTGTGTGTGTGTGTGTGTGTATCAAATGATAAAAAAGAGGAAGTGATATACTGGCCAAACCCCAAAAGTCCCCCTTAACTCCAAGCCCTGAACCCTTAAATACTTAACTGCCATGAATCAGTCAACCATAAAGGTCAAGTCTTTGAAAGTTTAGGAGGGCTTAGTGCTTACATAGGTATTTAGATACTCCAGATGATATGGCAACAGATGTAGAAAAAGAGGAAGAAAGTAGAAGCACGGACAGCGGTGAAATACAAAACAAAACAAAAGTCAGACAGCGAAAGGAAGCAAGACTGAGATCAGTACATAAATTTAGAGAAACACTGTCGACAGACTTAAGAGGTACAGAGAGCAGACACATGATTATAAACAAAGGGAGAACGAGAGCGTGGGTCACTAATATAGACATACCATAAATAGGATATAGGAACACTGAAATGCTTATTTATTTAAACTCATTCTAATGATTGAGATTCAGAGTTGGATGTGTTTAACACATGGGTACCATTGATCCTCGGCTTTGTTTTATTAGTTTGCATGCAACTCTGTAACTCTGACTTGAGGTTTATATACAGAGTGACTTTTCTTTGAAATAACATCACAGTATACAAGACAGAGAACGTACTGTAAGCAAGAGAGACGAGTAAAAAAGCCTGGTATGCTTATAGGAGCTATCCTACAGTATGCTTGTCAGAGGTTACTTGCTTAGTAATATGCTGAGGGTAAGAATGTTTTTTTTTTTTATGTTTTGTTACTAAAACATTTTTCACAACATTTTTCCGTCTGTTAACATTTTTCTTTTCTATAAATTGTTGACATCTAGTGATATTATACAATATATATATTCTATAAACTATCCTATATTTTGTCATGGCGATATGGCACTATAAAGCGACAAAGAGTGCCAGAAAAGCTAAGCAGTGTAAGGCTATCTTCTTCTATCTATCTCTTGGGCTGAGTGGATGTGCTGAGGGCACAAGGGGCGTCAGGCTCAGATATATCAACCAGGGACCAGAGCAGAAGAGGAGTAGAATCTCAACCAGTGGAGTCTGGAGATGTGCCAACCCTCAGCCAGGAGACAAGGAGAAATGAAATCAGACTCTCTCTCTGTGTGTGTGTGTGTGTGTGTGTGTGTGTACACGTGTGTGTGTGTGCCAGAGGCACATCTGTAAATGTGAAGGGAAAGGTAAGTGGGATTTAGCAGACACTTTTATCCAAAGTGACAGGGGCAGCAAGCGTATTGTAGTGTGTACTGTGTCATGTGCCAACATAGATGGGAAGTTTCCTTTTTTGCCTTAGGTGTGTGTTTTGTGTTTGTGTGTGTGTGTGTGATGGAGATAATAGTATTATTGGTGTTTCAGTGTATCATAGTGAAGTGTTTGTGGAGAGCAGTGGTGTGAAGAGGCCGTGGTGTCTCTCTCAAGAGGCCTGGCTACTCTCCCAGAGCGGGGAAGGAGAAGGAGCTCAACTCATGACAAAGCCCAGAGAGAGAGAGGGGAGGAAGAGACGCACTCAAAACAGTCCCACAGTGCACCGGTGACAAGTAGGCCACAAGTTCACTTCCTCTCTCTCGCTCACTCTCTGTCTTAGTTCTAAAAGAATCAAAGACGGATAGAACGATGCTGAGTAGCAAAAGGAACAGAGGCAGGACAAGACAAAAAAACAAAGAGGGTGAAATAAATAAAGAAATAAAGAAATAAAGAAAAGCCAACCGGTATGCTGGTGTGTTGGTGAGACTAATGACAGAAGCTTACCTACGTTTTACAGTCTTAGTGACTTTTTGCAGTCTTAGTGTCAGGGACACCTAGACACGCAGACACAATGCCACAGTGATTCTTTCCTCACAATCCTTTGGCTCACTTAGGTAGAGCATACCTTGGTGATGGATAGATACAGATGTACATTTCTATGATGGAAAGGCCTAATTAAGGCCGCATCACATCTCTTACTAATGATTAACACATGTAAGCAAATAAATCAATAGGCCTTGACCCGTGACCAAGGGTTAAATCTTCTATTAATCCTCCATTAAACCCCAGCCTTCGGCAGATTAGTTTTAATCAGTGATCTCTGATCCGACTCACTGCTGTAATAACGCTACCAAATTGGGTGCTGCAAATGCAGTACTTTTTACAAATTGTGTTGTTGATTTTGTCACGGGGAGGAGAAAAAAAAAAGGATTATGTGATTCTCTGCAATCAGAGAGAAGCATGCACAGGGACTGAACGCAATGGATTTAATTGATCGTTAAAATTAACAGTGGCCATTAATTACATCCAAAAGTCGTCGCACAGGTCATTTGCAGACAGCTTCGGTGGGATGAGCAGACTCTCCCCCGCTGTGAGGCAGAAAAATAACTAGAGAGGGGTGAAAGGACAAAAAGAAAGAAAAAAATGAGTGATGAATAGGAGTAAGGGTGTGAGTGAGTAAATGAATGGGACTGTGTGTGTGGTGTGTGCGTGTGTATGTGTGTGTGTGTGTATCATAGACTGTATATAGGTGTGTATGCACAAAGATGAGCACCAAAAACGAGACAAAAATCCACCTCAGAGGTCTGTGAGTGTGTGAATGTGTTTGTGTGAGTGTGTGTGTGTGTGTATTTGGGGGTTGAGTGAGAGTGAGAGAGTGCAAGGGACACTGGGAAAATGCTGCATACAGCAGTCAAGGTAAAAGAAACAAAAGACAGAACCCCATTAGGTGCTCACACACACACACACACACACACACACACACAGGCTAGATTGCTTAGAAGTGCTGTTCGCTCATCCGGGCAAACAGTTGAAGCACGCCATCCTCAGCGACACGTCCATATTGCACTCACAGTAAGACACTCAGTCCCCGTACACACGACCCTCTGACTCACACCAGCACTCTTCTGCATGGCTCAGACATTACTCAATGACAGCGGAGCCCCCATAAGAGATTTGGGTGATTTTAAGATTTTTGACATTTTCAATACTCTTTTTTTAATAGTGAAGTAATGCTGAGTGTCAGCTCAAAATGGGAGTGTCAAGTATTCATTAAGGAGGGTAAAATGTGACATTATCTGCATCTTATCAATTTTAAACCCTAAAGATGCAATTCAACAGATCTGTCACAGGACACTTTTATGCGGCAATACTACGTGACTCATGCAATCCACAAAAGCAGAAATCCACAACGGCTGATAAAGCTCTCATTAAACAAGCAAAATACTCACAGAAAAATAAAATTGTCAGGATATGTTGTCAGGAGTACTCTAACCTCTAGACTGTTTCTCCTTCTGGATAAATTAAAATGTTCCCAAATGAGCCGAGTCGCATGCACACACATACACATACACACACACACACAGACAGACACAAACACATGAGTAAATATGAACAGATACAGTCGAGGTTGACTTGAGGCTACCAACCGGATGGTGGGCGAGTGTGAGGGAAGCTCTGTTAGACAGCTGTCTTCAGGGAACTATGTGAGACACTTTCAGATGGAGGGGAGGGGGGGAGGCATGAGTCACATGTCAGTGTGTTGTGGATGGATGTCTGAATGAGCATACTCTTCCTGTGTGTGTGTGTATATGTGTGTGTGTGTGTGTGTGTGTGTTCAGGTGTTGGTGTTGCAGGCGTCCCTATGCTCACAGGTGAGGGGCAGGTGACTGACTTGAACCCAAAAACCAAAATCTAGTTACCAGACACAACATACATCCACAATGCAACTGGACATCACAGCTCTCAACAGAACCTTCTTTCATCCCTACTTATTTTTGGGCAGATGAGCAAACGCAATTACGGGGTATACCAATGTGTTAAAGCAGAAGAAGAAGAAAAAAGAAAACTGCCCTGTCACCATGGCAACAGTGACAATGCATCACCTGGGTAAGTAGAGAGGGGGTGGTGATGATGTTGGGCAATTTCCTCTCCTCTTTGCTCTTTTTGGCACGCCAGTTTTCAACCCAGAGGGCACGTGGGCTCACTCTGCTACAGGCTGATCAGCCATTGCGATGACACAGGCTGGGAGTCAAAGTCTGAACAAGCCGAGGTTACTCAAGGTTAATCAATAGGAACTGAAGAGAGAGTTTAAAAAGGATGGTGAGGACCGATGCTTAGTTGCTTGGCGCCCCTATTGCATACCACCTGAGTTTCTATTTCAGAGGCCTTGGGATTACTCAGACACGCCATTCAAAGTCAACACACTCACCTCCATCATCATCATCAACAACAACAACAACAACAACAACAACAACAACAACAACAAAAATAGATGACTAATGTAAATGTAAGTCTGGCTGCAAACGTCACCTGAGCTTTTTTGGCAACTCTGGCTCACCCCAAACAGAGCCAAGCGGTTCCCGGACGCCAGCGCAAGTACACATACACACACACACTCTCTCTATCTCTCTCTCTCTCACACACACACACACACTGTCTTTCTCTTACTCACACATACTTACACTCTTCAATTCTCTCTCCCTCTCCTTCTTACTCACACACATACACAACAAACAAACAAACAAACACACACACACGCACACACACACACACACACACACACACACACACACAATGTAAACGTAAACAGTTCATGAAGAGCCTGTGCCAGGAGCTTAACTGGACGATTTCTGCCAGGACTTCATTTGCAGTGAAAGACACATCTAAGGGTGGGAAATGAAAAATGATGTTTCATGCCCTATCCCTGTGATGAAACATCTCTCCCCCCCCCCCCTCTCTCTCTTTCTCTCTCATCACACACACACACACATCTCCACCCCTCCTGTTCTGCTCAACCCTTCATCCTTCCTTCCCTCCCTCCTCCTTTTTCTCTCTGCAGGCTTTCTTGACTGTGCTCTTGCCAGTTTCCCAAGGTGTGGGGTACCATAGAGAGAGAGAAAGAAAGAAAGAAAGAAAGAAAGAAAGAGAGAGAGAGAGAGAGAGAGAGGGGGGGGGAGAGAAAGAGATAGAAAGAGAGAAAAACAAAGGTAGAGTAGAAAAGAAAGAGAGAGAGCAGGAAAGTGGAAGATCGAGAAAAAGAAAGAGAGAGAGAGAGAGAGAGAGAGAGAAAGAGAGAGAGAGAGACAGAAAGAGAGAGAGAGAGAGAAACAAGACTAGCAGCATGGCTCTAAGCCAGCTCGCGATGCAGTGCAGAAGGAATGGGCACATCTCCTAGTGCGTTCCCTCACCCGCCATGGCCACCTTTCGCTCTGCCAGGGGGCACCACAGATAACCACCCAGTGCCAGGCTCAGCTCAGCTCTTCCAGCTGCGCTCACAGCTTTTAAAATGCATAAAAGGATTTGAAATTCCTCCGTGCAAAATGGACAGTGCAGACAAGGCCTCTTACAAAAGACGGATGGAAATGAGAAAAGCATGCAAACAGCTAGAAAGAAAGACGAGGCAAACGACTATAAGGATATAAATACATAAAATAAATTATAGTTTATATACATAAACTACACACATACAAACAGTACAGTACAAACACAAACACACACACTCTTTTCTGGATATACTTCATCCATACAAAATGAGAAACATCAAATGTGAACGGAAAGTCTACTTCATTATCCATGCATAACAGCACAGAAAAGTAAAGCAGAAACTCTTGGTCAGCTACAGTGGCGCCTGGACTGCCTTTGAAAGTCTCTCCGTTCGTCTTTCTTCCTGAACACGAGAGACGCCGTCAGCAGGAGCTGAGTTGAGCTGGTGACACAGCAAACAGCTTTTCTCTGCCTAAGCCACGGCAACAAACTGACAAACAACAGACTGTAGATAAAAAACCATTAAATATAATGTTAAAATATAAAGAACAAGCGACATTGATTAAGGACCTTTGGCCACTAGAAAACTCCAACCAGGGCTGCCAAATTGGCAAGTTACTCAGCTGTGGCTGGGCAAGGTGTACCTTTCAGCAGGGAAAAAAAGCTTTGCCGAGACGCCTCTAACAGAGTGTCTGCCTACGGCTGTGATGAATAAATGGTATTCAGAGAGTGCCCATCTCTGTATTGATTTGTTCTGCTGCAAACTTGAGCGTGTTTCAACACGAGCATGTCCTCATGTTGACCTTTGTTGACTTCTACAAGCCTTTTTCTCCCCCCCAACCTTGACCATTCAGCATAGCTTGGTGCTTGATGTACCGCACAGCCACCACTCAGAGAGACACGGCGCCTTGTCATTACTAATACACGGGATAATAGATATCCAGAAAAATATATAATGAAACCCTGGTTGTGAAGGGCTGACTGCGACATGAAAGCTAAACACACAAAGGAAATAAACAACAGAGAGAGAAAAGCGAGAATGAGCGATGGAGAAGGAGGGAGACAGAGAGAATGAGAGAGGGAGAGAGGCAGAAAGGGAGAAAGAAAGAAAGAGGGGAAGAGAGAGAGAAAGAGAGAAGCTCTAGAGGCTGCATCAGGTGTGCGAGTGGCTTGGGGGACTCATTATAAAAGCTCCAGAGAGGCATCGTGGAGGGAGGTGCTTCTTCTTCCTCTTCTTCCTCCCAGCACGGGGCAGGAGCAAGAGATGAAGGAGGCGCCGCAGACATCAATTCATTATTTAGCAAATGCAAAGTGACTCCGAGAGGAGAGGAAAGGAAGAACCTACGAGAGTATTTTTTTAATAGATGAAAGAATTCAAAGTGCAAACGGGCTCCATACTGTACCACGGACTCTTTCGCATATCCAGACCCATCCCGGCCGTCACTATGCGCAGTCCAGCTGACTACTCATCAGTGAGCGCTGCGGTGTCAGTGTGGGGGGTCATGGTGGTTATGCCACCCGTAGACTACACTGAGAGGGCAATAGTATTTCGCACGAATCCAGCTGTATTTTAGCCTCTCTGAAAGTGCATATGGCTTTTTCCTAAATCAGGTTGCCCTACAGTCATGTACGCTCACAAGGACATACAGTAAAGGGATTTAATTCACTAAGCCGTTAATGAAGTCATACAGTAGGCCTATTCTGGCGGCGCGCTCTGAAAGCACGTGAGGGATTAAAGACAAGGTCCTTGAGTCGTAAAACACAAAAAAGTGCAAGGTGACAAATCCATCCCTGGTTTAATTTGAAAATGAGATGGAGTGAGGCAACTTCTGGCACGTCCTTCCTCGGAGGCCTAAAAAGCACATGATGGAAATTGGACAGCACTTCCTCTACTCCAGTGCACACTTGAATACTTATAGACCAGCTGTTAGTAGTATAAAAATCAAGTTGGTAAATGTAAAATAACTAGATAAGAAAGCTTTGACACCATCATTCATTAACAAAGGTCATGACGGAACTGTAAGGTCTGTATAGCCACCTTTAGGAAGTGGTACAATGACACGCAGGCAGACACTATCGTCAATTTTAAAACTGAAGACATCGGTCTTCACCAGTCAAAGATGATGAAACTGTGTAGGCTGAGATAGATGTACTCGCTGACTAAGAAGCAGTGTGCCTGCAAATCCAATCCAATGATGCATTATGAAATTACATCCACTGATAACTTTATGTTCGGTCTCTCTCTCGCTCTCATTTTCATACACTCACACAGAGTTCACCTCGGGGCTTTGCCTCTAACAACACATGAATAATTTAGATCGTTTAGGACACAGAGGAAGAGCTGGAGTGTGGCTACCTGACAATCAGTTGGTCTGAGTTGGATCTTGCAGCCACCACTGTAAGCCTGCATTGCTCTGAATAAATAAACTACTCATTTATTATCATTATAAATAACTGTAGCTTTTCTGCATAACTGAAATTTTCTGCACATCTGTCTTTACAACTATCCAGAACATTGTAATACAGTCTCAGTAACAGACAGTAAGACAAACGTTAAGAGTAGAGCAACAGTAAAATGTGATTTATTGAAATACAAAGCTATCTTCCATTCAAAATTCAATCCAAGCACTGCATAAGAATCGTGATTTAGCAAATACTAATCAACCTTCAATTAAATATTCCATCAACCTGAAGTGTTAACAGTTAACAGCTAAATTAATTAGGCAACAGCAGCAAAACATTAAATAGAAAGACAAATGGCAGACAGCCATCTATAGTGCTCTAGAGTACATGTATTTTTATATATTGGTGGTCTTCTTACTGAAAAGGTTACTGGTCATGATGCAAAATTAACACCATGGACTAATTACCATCTGGGAGACTGCAACCTTGCAATACCCTAGGCAGCTGGGTTAGACCCTTAGGCCGCGGATCTGGCTAAGGTTTCTTTGCAGACTACAACAAGATGTAAAATAGGGAGTTTTGCCTTGCCCCTGTTACTCATTGATGCTCTCTGCTGTGAAGCGCTACAAGACATGACTTTAGTATAATGCGCTGTATAAATAAAATTGAATTAAATTGAGTTGAACTGAAAACTGAAGCCTAAGGTGAGAATGCTGATTTAGTACTACAATACAGCAAAATGCTAGCCTGGCTTCCGCGACAAAGCTCATAGGAGCTTAGTCTGGCCATCCTACGTTACTAACCGTCTTCTGGGAGGCGGGCTTAACCTGCGTCCATCAGATGCCTCTGTATACTACTTGACAAATCTACAACCAATCAGACCACTCATTCCGATGACTTCCGCGTAAGCTCATTTCTCATTGGTGACCACTAGCAAAATGCAGTACTGGGACGATTTACTACAGCAGTGCTAGTCAGGCTAGGGCTTTAATGGTAGCTTCTCCGAGAAGAATTAGCATTTAACTTCATCATTACAGGGATCTTTCTTGCTCGGCTCCAAAAGGCTGAGACAAAGACAGAGAAAGCAAACAATTGAACTAACATCAAGGTGATTTTATCTCCAAAGTGGAGAAGGAAAAGCAGAGATACACAGAGAGGAGTAGAGAGAAAAGGAAAGGAGGGAGGGCGAGAGAGAGAGAGAGAGAGAGAGAGAGAGAGAGAGAGAGAGAAAAAGAAAGAAAGAAAGAGAGAGAGATTGCATTTGAAGCAAAAGATGCAGACAGAAGACAGTGCCAATCTGCCTTCATCTCACCAGCCCGACTGGGACCGGAGGGAGAGAGGGAAAAACGTCCTCCAAATCAGTCCAAAAAACTATTTAGAAAAAGCAGTACTCTTCATTTGTGGAGAATGATATCTGGTGGGTGTTCAGCCAATGACAGATCAAATTCTGAAGAAGGACTGCCAGAAAGTACATGCGGCCTGTTCAGCCTGTGTCTCCATCAATATCAGGAGAGAATTTAACTCTATAATACACAGTTGAGACAGAGAACATTATAAACCTAATCAGCATCTAAAATTCATGAGGCAGCTGTAAGCCATTACAGGCAGCGAAGGGGGAGAAACACAAATTGCAGCAAAGCACAGGGCCAAACTTGCCTGTAAATCAGTGGGTACAGTGGGTACAGACAGACTGTAGTCAGTCAAAACCACCAACGCAACAAAACAGAAAAGAACACAACCATTACAAAAGCAAGTCTCCATGAAATGGAAGTCTAATTTGAAACATTATTTCTCTCAACAATAACAATAGAATTATGTTGTCCGTGTTGTTGCATCATTGGTTTTCATTACCTTAAGTACTAAAGAAAGGCAAATGGAAAAAAAAATAATACAAAAAATCTGTCTGTTCCCTTGTAGCTTCAGGCTTAAGTCTGGTAGTCCAGCTGTGAACTTGAGTCAAGCCAAAAAACATGATCCATCTGGGGTGCCTTGAAAGCTTATGACTTCCATCCGTCATGCTGAAGGGCCCGTCTAGCAGGGACACCCTGCTTCCTGGGCTATCATCCTGTCGGGGATAGGCTGAAATGAAAGCAAACTAATCTGATCTGCTTCAACAAAGAGGCTTGGTTTCTCAGTAACAGAGCACGTCTATGTGGTGGCCTCTTGCTCCAGGGAGATAAGATCTGTTAAAGAAACGCAAACTGATCGCTTTTTCGTTACACAGACTGATGCCGTCATCAAAGGGGCAATCGGAGCAGCTTCAAAACACTGATAGAGAAGGAGAGGGAGAGAGAGAGAGAGAGAGAGAGAGAGAGGGGAAGAGAGAAAGAAAGAGAGAGACAGAGAGAGCAAAAGAGACAGAGAGCACAAGAGAAAAGAAGAGGGAGAAAGAGACTTAAGATATCAGTTTAAAAAAATCATTGATCCATTTTTGAGATATGACCTCTGATATTGGTTACATATGAAACCCCTATCTCTCCCAACCTATCACTGAAGCCCAGGGCTTCCTTAATCCACCATATCTCCCATCAGAGGGAGGCTGGGATACTGAGCGTCAACTTGTAAAAGGCCTGCCCAATCATAATGCCATGTTTTTACCAAGCTCATAAACAGGCAAAGTCAACATTAAACCCCACACCTTTACCAACATGGGCTTTTAAATCAACAAATATTTAAATCTCTGCCAGGATCCTAGCAGGTGTGGATTCTTTGTGGTTAGTGCAGGTGTATTTACTATGTTGATGCCAGGTACACCACACTGACTTTACAACCAATGCTTGCAAGCCTTCCCACCCAGGAGTACAAACGATGACCCCAGAGGGGAGTCGAGACAGAGAGTCTGGACTGGACTGCGCCAATAAGGGCATTCCTTAGGAATGTCCTCATTAAACTATACCACTACAGCTACTGAATTACTGCCAACTACACAGGGCTCCACTCTCTTGTGGCGGGCCTCTGCTTTTCGTAAGAATACACTCCAACATTGTCCACTTTTGGAAAGATGCATTTTCTATTTGGACCGCCCCCACCCCCCACCTCTTCAGATGAATACTAGCTAGGAACGAAAGAAGAGAGTGTAGTGGCACCTTTACAGCGGCCGCTACTGAAGGTGGAACACCAGACAACAGTGAGAATTACACTACAATTAGACCTTTGTCTCTCCCAATCTTTTCCACCATTAGGTCAAAAGCACCCCAGCACGGTTATTGTAAGCCCTTGGTTAAAAATATAAAACTGACTGTGTTGTTACTGTGAAGCGAGCAGGAGAGAGACAAAGAGACATTGTTTGAGATAAGAATAAGAAGAGAGCGATAACTGCATTATCAGGCACAGGCAATATCTACTGCAGGGTATTATGGATTAACACACACACACACACACACACACACACACGAAAGAAACCTCTAGTTCTTTATATAGTGCCTGGGCTTTTACCGCAGTCATGTACCTGTGTACCTGCCATCACCAAAGCGGCAGGTTGATGCAGAAAAAAAAAACACAAAAAAAGAGGATACACAACAGATGGGAGGAATACGGACTGAGGATATAGAGGAGAGAGAAAGAAAGAAAGAAAGAAAGAAAGAAAGAAAGAAATGAAAGGCCAAAGGAATATATATAAAAATTATGTATATGTATTTTTTTATTCATTATGTATGAAATCACGGCAGACATACAATAATGACATTTAATCAAAAAGAAAAAAAAGAAACAGCAGAAGAGAGACAGAGACAGACCACAAGGAAAAATAGGACAGGGAGGGCAATTTTATCAAGACGGCACAATTACATTATTGAGTGATCCATAAAAAAAGATCAATGCAGATTTTACATTCATTAAGCAAACCATCTCGCTAAGCCAATACTGGGAGGACATTTCCAATAAATCTAATTGTGATAGCTGCGATGTCAACCGAAAACAAACTGTACTTTTATTAGCCAATACCACTGGCTTTTAATAAATCTCTGGGCATGTGCTATGCCTGGCATAATGGATTGTTATATAAAGTCCATTAAATCTGAATTGAAAGTGTAGCAACTATACGCTTAAACAACAGAAGGAAAACACACACACACACACACACACACACTCTTTAAGGCTGCCATTTTGAGCAGACATGCAGGCCTGGCTCTATCGGACAACATCGGCACATTGTTCACCGAGTCAGTGCACCTTAAAACGTCGAATGGCAGTTGGTGGCACGGGGCCGTGCGACACAAGGGGGGGTGGGTGGGGGGGGGCAAACTCCATAGGGGCTTTTGCCCTAGTTATCATTTGGCCAGGCAAGCGTGCCCTCTCCTCGGCTGCTATGGCAACACACAGATTATACGCCTAAATAGTGCTTGCCTCCGTCGCCGAGAGGCCAAATGGTCATTAGGATGGCAGTGATTTTTAAGGGGCTCGTGTCTCTCTCAGCTCTGGGCTGAGGCGAATGAGTGCGGTCAGAAAAAGGACATGACCAGCGGAAATCAGAGCAGCACAGGGAGGTGACGTCTGTTTATGGTTAGTAGTGAGCATAGGGACCGGAGCTTCATTGTTTTTCTGAATTTGGATATGTGTGTGTGAATGTGTGTGTGTGTGTGTGTGTGTGTGTGTGTGTGTGTGTGTGTGTGT
>JAGFZM010002158.1:272534-370042 GCA_017657215.1 Limnothrissa miodon | reverse complement strand
GTGTGTGTGTGTGTGTGTGTGTGTGTGTGTGTGTGTGTGTGTGTGTGGCAGCAGAATGGCCAACTGTCGTGTTTGAAAATGACTGTGTCTGGGGAGTGTTCGACTCCAGCCACTGACAGATAGAAGCCATCTGTTTTCAACGCATTTATGAAGTGCAAGAGACTGAGCTGATGAATCTGAGACTAACAGGGGATGGAGAAAAAAAACACACCAGACAGACACACACACACACGTACCCACAACCCCTCCACACACACAACCTCAGGCACGAACGTAAGCACACACACACACAAACATGATAAATACACAAACACAAAGACACAAATACACACAACCATGCACACACACATACCTGCAAATTCCCCCCCATTCGCACCGCCCACACACACCCTCAGACACTACAGACACTAACGTAAGTATTCACACACACACACAAACACAAACACACACACACACACACACACACACACACAGTAGTGCAAGAATAAAGAAGAGCAAGAGAGTGACACTAATGGTACGGGTGAGAAAAAACACATAAGTAGAAAAAAAAGAAGAAAACCGTCTGATGAAAGGCAGACCGTGAAGAAAAAAAAATGGGGACAAAAGCAAAAGGGCAAAAGGAACACAGGAGAGGATAGGACAGAGGGGAGACAAGGAGAGGAAAGAAAAGGGGAGAGTAGAGGAGTGAGAGGACAGGAGAGGAGAAGAGAGGAGAGAGGGAAGAGGAGTGGAGAGGAGAGGAGAGACGAGACTGTGAGGATGAATGGAAGTGGCTAAGATGGGCTTTATAGAGGGATCATGGCCATGTCAGAAAAGCGTTTGTGTGTGTGTGAAATGGTGTAAGCTGAAAAACTGCTACGTCATGCTGGTGTGTGTGTATGTGGATTGTGTATGTTTGTCTGTGTGTGTGTGCAAGCGTCTGCGTGTGTATTTAAAATGAAAATTAAGCGCTTAAAACAGAACAGTAAAGCGTTTAAAGTATACATCGCTTTACGGACACAAAAATCAGTGGCCGGAATGTTATAGGCCAACATAAAAACAGCAATCAGATTGCATGTGCATTTTAATGTACGCATCATCTATAATATTAGGATTTGGTCAGGAAAAAAGTCCAAAGTGTGGGATCATTTTGGAAAAAAAAAAAAAAAAAAAAAAAATTTCGAAGGACGACCCAAAAAACATGTAAGCAGTAACGTTAACCACCTCACATGGTCCCTCGTTTCAACAATTTGATTTATTTTAAAGAACGAATTTTAGTTTATTTTATTCAAATTTTTTTTTGTTTGACATGTAACTGTTGTGTTTTTGATAATGAATTATTAAAGGTCCCCTTCCAAAATAAACCATTTAATACTTGATTTTTTTACATTACCATAGGTCAGCCCAAGTTGCACTTGCATGCTCAACTTCAAAATGCTCTCCTACCCCTGTTGTCTGTATTCGCCTGTGATAGAAAACAGCCAGGAAAAACGAGCAAATCGTAAAAGCCGTGCAAGCCTACGTCACTTTGAACATTAGCTATGCAGTTAGCCCGCCCTCAAGAAAACATTATCAGGCTGCCTGCAGACAGACCCACTAGAGGGAGCGTCACAGTGCTGTTAGCCAATCAGAGGCGATACGTTTTCATATCATTAATATTAATAAGAATCCTCTCGCACTATCCCTGCACTCGTTTTCACCTAACTAAAATAGCATGAAACAAGACAACCACAGCATATTTTTGTCGAAACCAACTCTCATGACATTATTTTAGACAAGAGACCACCACAAAATTAATGAAAATACGATGGAATGAGACCTTTAAGTGATTTCCTCGCCATAGGCGCCCATTATAAAGAAAAAGCTTAACGTAGCTTAATGTACTCTTAAGTCACTGTCCACATTGTTTAATCCAATTCCTGCCTCTCTCTTCCTGTTTTGGGCTTCGGGAAAGGGAAAAATCTATTGACTGTTGGATTTATGGACTCCACATGTGATATTTGTCCCTCACTGAAAGTTTGTCAGAGCTCCCCCCCTAGGCTGGCAACGGTTGCTATACTAGAATTGGTCAGTTACCGTTTTGGGGCGGGTGCGTGGAAGGGCGGGTGCGTGCACCAGCCAGGCAACTCCATAGAAATAAATATGTTTATTTCTATGAGACACCAAACCACTGAGCTAGCTCAGTGCACCAAACACCTCTCCCACAAGTGCGCTTTGGTATACCGAGAGGCACAAGATCGCGTTGATCTCTCGTTGCTTTGATACCATACACTGTGAAGCCCCTGATTGCGTAATTTCACGTGATTTGTTTTTGCGACTAACCAACTAATGAAAATGTATTCGACCAAGCCCTCTTCATATCGACTAACGTTTAATCGACTATTTGGGTGCAGCCCTACCAAATAACCCCCCCCCCCCCCCCCAATAATATTATACAACAACAATAATAAATAACAAGTGCATCATGGCAAAGACAGAGAGGAATTAAGTTGTAAGGAAGTTTTAAGCATTTGAAGGAAAGTGTTCCCTCCACCTGGGTTCAATTCAAGGTTAACATGAGCAGAAATGATGAGGACTGATCAGAGTTAATGAGCACACTTTGCATAAAAATAGGTACAATTAACCACGCTGAGGTATTAACTCAGCTTTTTAACCCAGCTGAGGTATTAACTCAGCTTTTTCTGTAGAATGAGGTCAGAAGATGGCACTTGGCAAAAAACAAATATGAAATGGATCAATAAAAAGAACAGATGCTGCTTCATCTGACACTCTTTGAATAACAGCCCAAAGAATTCAGGCAAAAAAAAAAAACAAAAAAAAAAAACCAAAAAAAAAAAAAAACCCACAATATTTCAGACAATAATATCCCAATTCAACCATAAAGCTGACTTGCAAGATCAGCTCTTTTTTTTGAAAGGGTTAAAAATCTCCTTTATTTTTGTGCATTCGTGTAAGGCGATTGGGTCTCCTTACAACTTGCTAGCTCTTTATTCTCTCGGTTCACTGCAAAAACTTCCATTCTTTTTATAATACACTGGCTCTGAAAACTGAACACAAACAAGTGCGATCATCCTGCCCCCAAAAACAATAACGCCGACCCTTCTTGCCAACATTCATTAACAAATTTCAGTCACACTAAGGCCTAGGCTACTTTAACTGATTAGCTAAATAAACAACACCTGGCTGGAGCTGAAAACAAACATTGGCAGTATGCCCACCAAACAATACCAGAGAATTACTGACTCCACCTTCAATGTTTATTACTGTACAATTACCCCAATGTGTTATAGTAGCCTGTTTTATAGTAAGTATTCATATATTACTGAACCAAGTATCAAAGAACCCCAAAAGAAGGGTACTGTAGACTATGGTTACATACTGCATTTAGTTTTAGGTACAGTTGCACTCAATTGGCTGTGTGAAGAGCTCTCTGGAAGGGTTATCATGTTACAATGACATACTGTAGCTTACTCATCCTCTCCAACCACAGGCTTTGAGGCAACCGCCAGGCATAGGAAAGACCTGCAGCGGCAGTGGACGTAGATCCGCTGTGTACTACCAACTGGCCAAATGTACTGGAGAAAGATGGCGAGAGATCAAGACAGATGAAGAGATAGTGAAAGGGTGAAATGAAGAGATGGAGAAAGAGAGAGAGAAAGAGAGAGATGACTGCATCTCTGACAGTGAAGAGCCCTCATCCATCCCATCAGTAATCCATCCTACCTCGCCCCACAATCTCTCTCCATGCCCCAATGTCAAGGTCAATCTATCCATCTGCCCACAGGGAAGTCTGCCACAGCGATAGGCGATCTTTGGTTAACACACACACGCACACACACACACACACAAACAAAAGAAGAATTAGAATTAGAATATCTTTATTGTAATTGTAACAAGTACAACAAAATTAAGTGCAGTCCCTGGTTCAAAGTGCAGTCCCTGGTTTAATTCCGTTGTACTTGTTACAATGACAATAAAGATATTCTAATTCTAACAAAGACACACACACACACAAAGACACACACACACACACACACACGTGCATCTTCCGGTGTTTGTCTTTTGGACTCCCCCTTTATTCTGTCTAATTTTTTGCTCACACATTCGCTCACTCTCTGCCTTCTTCTCTGCTTATCTGTTCATGTATGCAGACTTATCTGTCTGACAGTCTGTCTGTCTGTCTGCTAGTCACTCTCCCGTGGCTTGTCGTCGACTCCTTCAGTACAGTGGCCCTACTCTGCCCAGCTTCCATAACTCTAGCCAAGCCCCTACTACTAAGTCTTCACTCTCTGCCTGTGCATGTCTGCCATTCTGTCCATGGTTGCCTGACTGCCTGCCAGTTTCTTTTTCTTTCTATGTCAGTTTCCTGCTGACTTTCACTCATACTCTGTTTACCTCCATTGCTTGCTTTTCTTGAGTCTACATGTCTCTTTATTTTTTCCTTTTCTCCCCATCAGGCAAGTACTGCCAGCAAACTGCATTTTGTTATCTCTGCCTCTCTCTCTCTTTCTCTCTCTCTTTTTCTCCCAGTCACATGCAAGTACTCCAGCATACTGCATATTGTCATCTTTCCCTCTTTCTCAGTCTCCCATCCTCTGTCACTCTACTGTACTCCCACAACATTGCCAATATCTCCATCTCTCTATGCCATCCCAGGGCGCTGGGTAACTGTGCATGGACTTAACAGACAATCTCTCTCCCACCTTTTCTCTTTCTCCATCATGCCAGTACTCCCATTAACACTGTCTTCTTTGACTCATCCTCTCATGCCCTCTCTATTTTTTTCTCTTTCTCTCACCATTTCTCTTTCTGCCTCTTATTTCTCTCCATCTCTCCCTCACTGACCAGGGCGGCGGGCTGCCAGCTCAGTGCCCCTGTGGCCAAGTTCACACCTGCCACTGCTGCCCACGTCTCATCCGTCAAACAGTGAGGAGGGGAAGCCAGGAGGAGGGAAGGTGTGAAGTCTGTGTGTGTGTGTGTGTGTGTGTGTGTGTGTGTGTGTGTGTGTGTGTATGTATGTGTGTGTACATGATCGTGCTAGCGCAAGCATGTTTTGCACATGTGTGTATGTGTGTGCACAGGCGCATGTGCACGTGCGTATATGTGAGTGTGTTTGCGTAACGGCACTGGATCACGTCTTGTCCCACATTCTTTGTTTTCTGACAACACCTTTTTAATTGGGAACACCCGGATGTCTCCCCAGTGGGGAGCGTCTTCTGGATGCTTGGCAAACACCAACAGACACTGCGAGAAAGCAGCGCAAATTTGTCTGCCAACATAGCCTGTCTGGCACTTCAACCACACATACAGATACACAGACAAATAATCACACACATACACACACACACATACAAAATATATATATATGGGGGAGATGTAGCTGACAGTGACCCTTCTTCTTTTAAACCACTTCTAACAAAACAGCTTTTTCACAGTCATCCTCTACCAATGTCCAAATTAAACTGTTGTACAGGTTGTATGCAATATGTATTACAGAATGACATTTTGATTTATGTCATAATCTTACTGGTCTTTTATTGTGTCTTATCCTCTCTGTTACAACCAGTCCAGTGTAATTGACTGAGTGCTAGAGTCGTAGCATGCAGACCATAATATTCACACCAGACAGGCAGAACTAGACAATAGAGGCTGATGGCTCCAGACCTTGCTCATCACATGGGATGAATTGGAAGATCTTTAAAAGACTGCGGCGAAACAATTCGCAGCAGGTGCAATTTACTGCCAGAGACTGCAGAGAAAGCAAAGCTCCTTCTTCACGGTGTGTGTGTGTGTGTGTGGTGTGTGTGTGTGTGTGTGGGGGGGGGGAAGCACACTGTGCGGTGCAGGGTGCTGGTAATGTGTTCTGTCGTCACATTCAGCCTTCTCTCACCTTCTCTTATCGTTCCCCACGGCCGGTGTGCTGTGCCGTGCTGTGCTGTGCTGTGCGTATGTGTTTGCTGTGTGTGTGTGCGCGCACGCACATAGGGATAAAATTAGTTTCCCCACTCTGGTGCAGTGCCGGTTAGAGTCCAAAAGGAGAAACGACAGGGGTTTCTTTCAGAATAAGCCAAAACTGGCAGCACACCTACGTAGCAGGCGTGTGCACCACACACGCACACACACACACACACACACACACACACAAATTCACATGCAGAGACACGTACACAAACACATAATAGGATCCTTTACAGGCTTCTATAAGACATGATTTGCTTCAGGTAAAGAAAAAATAAATAAACACACACAAAAACCACACTAATCTACACACTAAACAACACTTTACAGACAAGGTGGGGTCAATACATTGCAGACAAACCAACACACACACATGCACATGTGCACACACATCCAAAAGTATATGCACGCGCACACACACAAACCAATTTCTTCTCTTTTTCCCCTCCCACAGACCATAATGTAATATTCAAAACAGGAGGATGGCTTTGGTATCCATGGAAACAATGAAGAAATTAAAGGAGAAGTCCGGTGTGGTTTGGACCTGGGCTGTACTGGAAGATGTTACCGAGTATAAACATATATCAAATTCCCACCTCCGTTCACCCCCGCATTCCGCAGTAAACCGTTTTTAGCCGAAGCTTTCATTAGCCTTACACTGCTAGCTATAGGGGCATGACTGTGCCTATGCAGCTAAATCGCTATTTTTACACCATTAAAAAGGTTCAAAGTAACTCCACACTTCATTGGTAGACTTCTGAGGGCCCTGACATTTAAAACGAGACAATGATAACTTTGAAAGTACACCGGTACTTTATTAAAAAGACAGTTTATACAGACTGTACCTTCATGGAATTTTACGTTCGCCGCCATCTTGAAATTAAGCCGAGATAAGTCGACTGCTGAGTTCCGACGAACAAATACGACAGGGAAACAGCTTTGAAATAAACTCTGTAGAAGTGCTTGGATTCAAGCTGAAAATATATGGAGACTGTCTACATGAGCACTAAAGCACCAACAAATTTAAAAGAGATTGGCCAGACATGTATAAGATTGTAGGCTGCCGCTACTCACGAATCTCGTGGGTTGAGCATGTGAAGGAGGAGTTGCCGGTGTGTTCAGGCTACATCTGTAACGTTAGCGGTGTGGAATGGTTCGCCTTTGCGCATTTCCAGGTTGTGGCAAGAGGATGAAGAGCTATAATCCGGAAACTTTTCACAGGCTACCTCTACGTGAGCCAACTTTGAAACAGTGGCTTGTTTTGAAACTCGACGTCGAGACACCTGTTGATATTCTAAAACAAAGGGATTACCGTGTATGTAGCTGACATTTTGATGCAGACGATTTCACTGTGCCTACAATGGGATCAAACCCCCCAAAACGTACACATCTGAAGAAAAATGCCATCCCAAAAGCAACGCTAATTACTCCAGAGGTATGTATGAAATAGTTTGGTTATTTGCATGGAAATCACACCTGTGGAATCGTGTAACGGTATCACCAAACTTTGTGCTTGGTAACAATTCGCTTAGCTTTGTATTCTGGTATGCTATTGACAGATTAGGATACTGTTACATTTATTTATTAGCATCCGAAATGTAGTTTGAGAGGAAGGATTGGGTGGGGGTTGTTTTATAATGCATTTGATAATGTGCGCATGGGGGGCCTAGAATGTTTTCCTGGTAAGATAACCTAGCCGAACGTGACTTTGGGTCTGCTGAGGTGGGGGAACTCTTCCACTGTATATACTCGGGCTCAAATAAATAAGGACGGCCATCAAATTCAAACGCGCCGTCTTGAAATTCCTCATAAGACTCGGTGTCCTCATATTCTGCCATCCTTGCATGATTTGCCAACTACAATCGCACCAAGTCCAGTCCACGACTAATGTAAATAGTTTCATGACTAATCAGATCACTGTACAGGACGTCTTACGCGAGATTCCCATCACTGAGTAAAACCTTTTACAAGTTACGTTCATAGGCCTACAGTTTTTGGTATGGTGCTATTCATTCTCATATAGACAGTCTCCATATATTTTCAGCTCGAATCCAAGCACTTCTACAAAGTTTATTTCAAAGCTGTTTCCCTGTCGTATTTGTTCGTCGGAACCCAGCAGTCGACTTATCTAGGCTTAATTTCAAGATGGCGGCGAACGTAATATTCCATGAAGGTACAGTCTGTATAAACTGTCTTTTTACCGGTGTACTTTCAAAGTTATCATTGTCTCGCTTTAAATGTCAGGGCCCTCAGAAGTCTACCAATGAAGTGTGGAGTTAATTTGAACCTTTTTAATGGTGTAAAAATAGCGATTTAGCTGCATAAGCACAGTTATGCCCCTATAGCTAGCAGTGTAAGGCTAATGAGAGCTTCGGCTAAAAACGGTTCACTGCGGAATGCGAGGGGTGAACGGAGGTGGGAATTTGATATATGTTTGTACTCGGTAACATCTTCCAGTACAGCCCAGGTCCAACCCACACCGGACTTCTCCTTTAACACAATCAATGGGACCGCCAGCATAAATGGTGCATACCAAACAGACGCTAATGCATGCACACACACTACATTCGGAACACGCAAAACACCCCAAACACACACACACACACACACACTCATACCCCATTAAGACAAGGTGGTGACGGTCCAGCAGCCAGCTCTCTCAACGCACCATCCCACCCTTACTTATCAAAACCAATTATCAGCAACCGCACGCCTCAGAATGACTGCCTCCGACGCCGCAGGAGAATGTGCCAAATACATCTCATGCGATATTACTTGCCCCATCAAAATCATGTGTTGCCCATTTAGAGGGGAAGAATAAAATCTTGAGTGCAACCACACCATTTCCTCATTAGGTGTTCTCACATCTAGAAAGTGTCATCAATGTGTAGTGGTCCTACAAACACACACACACACACACATAGAGTAAAACACACTTACACTCTGCATATACTCCAACACTAAGACAACCAACCTAAACACGCACGCGCACACACACACACACCCTAGTCCATTACAACCGAGGTCCAGCACCAGCACCCGCAGGGCCATTGCAGCGTCAGGAAGTGCATGCTTCTGTTAGAAGCTGGTTTATGCTACTGCGTCCCCTCTACACATTTGCAGCTACTCCCCATCTGCAACCTCAATGTGTCCAACCATGGTGTGAGTGTTTGTGTGTGTGGAGGTCCTGTGCTTACTTTGTATTTCAAAGTCGCTTTGATGTACAAGTGACTCATTCTAATATTCATTTCAGTATGTGATAAAGACTATCAATGTCAAACAAACAAACAAAACAAATAAATAAACAAACATTCTCAGGACCTTGTTGTTTTGAAAGAAAAAACTCTGAAGAGAAATCCATCACAACAATTGCTGAAGAGAAATAAATCACTCAGATGCAGAAGAGAAGGTCCAGCGTGTGGCACAATGAGCAGCTCTCAAAGACAAAGCAGCTGATGCTGGCAGACAACAGTGGAAAAAAGAGTTGGGTATTTCGAAATGCTTTACTCTACAGATAGCGTGTTTGAGTAAATGCTTGAGGGTGTGTGTATTGTTGTGTGTGTCTCTGCGTGCGTCTTTGTGTGTGTGTGTGTGTGTGTGTGTGTGTGTGTCCAAGAAGATTATGATGAAAAATGTCCTTTCACAAAGACAATTCATTCCTTCTGATCCCTAGTATTTTTTCTTTTTTCTCTTTTTTTTTTAAACTTTCTTAACCTCACTCAGGCATCTCAGCTCTGAACTTTGCCGCACACTCATGTTTGCTGCCTTCATGAGTCCAATCTTTTGTGTTTGTCGCTGACTTTACACAAACACACATGCTCACAGGCCTCAGGGTGAGGCAGAAAGGAAGAAAGACACACACATACATACACACACACACACACACACACACACACACACACACCTATCATGGCTTACCTGTGATCATGCTATTTAGCTCGACCTCGTCCTCCTCCTCCTTGATCCTCAGATACTTGGTTGCCTGAGCAAGCCTGAGCAGGGAGAAAACACACAGAAACAGACCACAGGGGGAGTGAGGAGAGAGGGGGTAGAGACAGAAAGTGCATGATTGAATAAGTGGAGTTGTGCTTTTTTCCATGCTTTATTATATTTATTTTTTTTGCTGAAGGACATTTTCTGCATCCCTTGTTTGCATGGCTGCAGCAAAGCATGGCAGTACATCAAACGCCTGTCTTAAACTTTGTGGACTCAGTGAAAATACTTTTCTTAGCAGGACAAGTCTTTCTCTAAGAGGAAGGAAGGAAACAATTATAAATGTATGTATATGTGCGTGCATGTGTGTGTGAAGGCCTTTGTATTTACTGTGGGCTTATGAACATTCAAGCACTTAAGTGAAATGAAAGAGTAAAAGCTAGGTGTGTTTGTGTTTGTGTGTGTGTGTGTGTGTGTGTCTGTTTTCCGTCAAAGACTGAACCGCATGCCACTCTCATTTTGCCCGGAGACGCTTCGACAGATGAGATGCAAAATGCACGACATGTCCAGGACTCTGAATGCATCCTCCTCTTGAACATCAATCAATTACAGCCATCAAAACCATGTCTACGTGGGAGTGACTTGAACGTTTACATGGCATACAAAATACATATCAAAGGATGTTGTTGAGCTTTCTCCGCGTCAGTCTTTTGAATGTGTGTACGTAGGAGGAACTTTGATGTCTCCAGGGCACACACACGCACACTGACAAACACACACACACACACACACAGCATATCAAAACCATCTACAGAGCATTTCCGATTCCTGTACTACCCCCACACACCACCGCAATACCTTACTACTTCAAACAAATCCCAAGTCACAGGCACGTTTGCTTGTGGCACAAGTTGATTCAGGTTGAAGAAGATTCAGAAGGCCGTACAGGTGTAATGAAAACAAATACCTTTGAATTGTGTGAGACACAGACAAAGCATTGAAACCGCAATATTTGTTCTCCCCAATGACCTTCGACAATTGATGAATGCTAAGGGTTTCACTATGGGCTGCACTAATCAATTATGGCTGAGGGTTTTACTAAAGACTTCACTAATCAATAAAGGCCAAGGGTTTCACTATGGCCTTCAGTAAACAATAACAGCTGAGGGTTTCACTATGGCCTTCAGTAAACAATTACAGCTGAGGGTTTCACTATGGCCTTCACTGCACAGCCCTGAGTGGTTAAAGAGAAAGAGCTGAAATTTTATTTTGCTTGAGTCAGCAGCATCAATGGTGCAGATTGTTGTAACTTTTCTCTGCCCAAGATTGTCCTATCCTAACCTCAGCCCTCAGATTAGCCTTAAAAAAGGTTTCCAAATCACATGGCATATTGTGTGCTGGGTTTAGACTGGACACTCACACACACACACACACACACTCCGCACTGATTTTCTGCACTTTCAATCATCTGACCCTGATTATCCCTTTAATCAAGTTTATTCAACGGGGATGAGGGGGTTGGAGGCAACTGCTTTACTACACATGGTCAGTCACTGATGGAGCAGTCTGGCCAAAAACAAGGACAAAAATTTTTAATCTCACCTATGACTTCTGCAGTGGCCCCAGTCTGAACCAGTGAGTTTGAAATGCTAAAAAATGAGGGTGCAAATCAACCAAACACTAGGACAAATTTGCAGAAAGACGTATTTACTATGGTGCTTTGGCTTTTTCTTTTCTTCTTTAGAGCTCATCTACACGTGCTGAATGGGTGCCAATCAAATCAAACAAAAGACAGCTTTCTTCAGAAATAAGGGGGGGGTTTAAGGAATAGGAAGCGTGAGTGAATAATATCAATGCCTTACTCTTTCAGCAAGCTTTTCTCTCTGGGCATTTGGTCGAAGAGATAAGGAACTCAGTACCGAGATAATGACCCCCAACCCCCACCCCCCCAATTTGGTTCCACCTGGCTCCACTTTGTTGAATCTGGTCCGTGTTGAGAGAAACAAAGAAAAAGCCCAACTTAAGAGATTTCTTTTTTTTTTGGTCAGTTGTTTTCAGGGTCAGATATTGTACAAAGAAAGTCTGAGGAAAACAAAACACAGTCTTGTCCAAATCCATCACACATCTGCTTATGTTGGAGTAAACCTGAGACTCCCTCGCTCTCATCTTACAGCATTCTGGAGCAACCCTGAGACTCTTCAGCTCTCGCCTCCCTGTGGTCTTCCTTCATCCTCTGCCATGTTGGCAGCCTTCTATGATCTCCACTGCTCTCACTTTGAAAGAAGCACAACAGTCTTGGTTCAGACACACTCGGCCCTGCATGCCATCGCTCAGACTTTGCGGAAGAACAACACCGGGTTTCGGACATCATGACAGCAGTGCTATGGGTTCTTATTCTCAGCAAACATACAACAACAATGGTTCATTTAGCCGTCAGACTGGAAGGTTGCCCTCCACAGAGAGTTACTGTAGACGTGCACCAACACTACTTGCAGAACAGTAGAACTGGAGACTAGCAGACTACTAGAAAGGCACTCTGTGGACTGGTGACAGGAATGCCTTCACTTTCCCAACACAAGGTCGCACACATCGATGGCAAAGCTCCCTTCGGTGGGCGTCCAAATCCCTATCCCCATGAGAATACTCTTGTTTATGGATCACAAGTGCAAGGAAAATAGCTCCGAAGCATTCTGTCTTTATTTGGTAACACAAAGTCAAGTAAACAGTTCTCAGTGATTAATGAAGTGGGCACGAGAGAGAGAGAGAGAATAAGAAAGATAAAGAAAAAGAGGGGTAGAGGAAAAGGAAGTGGGTGAAAGATGGAATTTTGGAATTAGCTTAATTAAAAAGGGGAAGTGTTAGCACCGCTGGATAAATTCAAGAGGAAAAATAACAGACCATGAACATTTAATCTTTAATTCATGTTAACATAACTCTGTGCTTTGCCTCTTTTCTCTTAGAGGGATGTCATGGCTGAAATACAATATAAATGAGTCCAATCTAAGCTCCATTTGAGGATACCCGTCGATTAAAACATTTGGAGCAAGGCCAATAACTGGGATGATGTAAACTTGTTTTTTCGTTAAATACTTAATGAAATGTGAAGACATTACGATAGGAATATACTGAATAAATCATTTCAATCGGGAAAATTCCACCCCTCTCTTTATCAAAGTTTCACACAGACACACACACACACACACACACACACAAGCATATAAGCAGAACCACTCCCCACACACACACACACACACACACACACACACAAGACAAAGACACACACAGACACAACCCATTTTCAGGACGGATTATGGGTTTTCTCTTCATTTCTGTTTAAAATACTGTGAAGCACTTTCAATGTCTTTTCTCTTTTTACATAACCGCGGTCTTACATAATCTTCACAGCGTTTGGTTGACTGCCCCTTTTTTTTTCTTTTTAAAACAAAAGCAGCTTATCCATCTCCTACTTCACCACCTACTCTCTGTTACCGCTGCCCACCTAATATACAAACCCATTCAATATTAATCCCTCTCCATGTTTAGTCGCCGCATCTTTCAGAAGGCATTACCGTGCATCCTTTATGCGGTTCACTCACACTGGCTTGGGCTTACGAAACCACAATGGTGGAGGGCAAGTTTGAAGTTCTGTTTACTTATACAACAATCAGTCTTGGGCCTGTGCCCATGAGGGATATGCGTATTGACAGGAAGTGGAGTAATGTGATGATAATATTGTTTGTTGTCGCCCCCATTGATCCATACGGCTCAAGGCTGCCCATGTGGGTGTTTGTGCCGTCAGGTAACCGAACCCCCCTGAGACGAGTGACATAACTCACAGAATGGACGCTTAATGACAATTTCTTTACAGCATTTACAGTATGATGTTTAGAGAAATAGAACGACTGTGTGTCAGTGACATTGTTAAATGGAAAAGATCAGAGCAAAGCAAAGTCTCCCTGCAATATCCAACCTCGCGTGGCTGTTCTGAATTGTCAAGAGCAGCCATTAAGAGTAAGCGCTGGTAGGCTGATGATCCATCATTTAAAAGTATTTCTACTCATGTCAGTCAACTCAACAGTTACAGACAAGATATGCTGCATATTTATTATATAAGCAAGATGGGTGTCACTGAGTCACTCCTTTCTGCAGAGTGGTTTAACTTGGCTAGCAACACCAACCCAAATTTAGCTTCACAACAGATGGAAAAAGTAGTAGTAGTAGCTGCGCCCGTGAGTTCTCCCTGTTGCGGCCTGATACTTTATCCAACTGCTGAAATGATGTGTGTGTCGTGTGTGTGCGTGCATGCGTGCAGAAGCACTGCAGTTCTCCAAAAGGATCTCATTGAACAGCGTAAAAAAAAAAACATTACGGACATCACAGTATGCTTTTTGGGAATGCAATGCCATTTGGCAGCAAAATAATGAAGTTGCTTTATCCTGTACACATTTTCTGACAATGTCTTCTGAGACCAGTTTTTTTTTTTTGGATGACTTACACAGTCTAGGCATTTGTTTGTAACTGCACAACAGAAGATTTTAATTGGCTCTGGGAGAAAAGGTCAACTTGCTTTTTACAAAAAACAAATTCCAACTGGAAGTTCTTTGTCGAACACCTGCAAGCAAATTCTCCATGGCACTGTGACAAGCTTACATAGGTCTCTACAGAGTTCAGCTACTTAGAGACAATGCAGAAGGTCCCTTTATGGAAGACAGCAGCAATTTAGAACACGAATGCAGCATGTTTTTTGGTCTGCTGCCATACGACAGCCTTCCCATTCTGCACTACAGAGAAAAACATTTCTTTGGCCTATTAATGGACAATCTGCCCATATTTTCCATATTAGAAGCATCCTGCTTCATAGTAGCTTTCAGAAAAACAAATAAAAATAAATAAATAAATTCTTTCCAGCAGCACTTTAAATAGTGCATGTCAACAGACTTTGACAGTTAGTTATTAGACCTGGCTAACACATCCAATTCATCTGACTGACATCACAATGACATCATCACTGTGAAGGTTACATCATTTCACAGCACTTTTACACCTTTTTAACTTTACAGTATGTATGTGGCAGACAACATAATTGAATCCTTGAGGAATGGTTTTAATTGAAAGCCGAGGAATGGTCTTACCTGTTGGGCACCCTGCCTCTTTTGCCCAGGGGGGAGAGCAGCTTGTGTCCCTGAGCCGAGGGGTCGTCTCTCTGCTCGCTCTTCACCGGGGCCTGGGCGGCTGAGCGCGGGCTGGATGAGTAGCGGCCTCTTAGACGACTGGCCCCCTCGTAACCTGACAGCATGGCCCTGGGTGGACGCGGATAAGAGATGGGGAATAAAGAGAGGGGGCGAGCAAGATGAAGACATGACGAGGGAGGGAGAGAGGGAGGGAGGGAAAGAAGGGGGAGATATAGGGAGAGCGATAAATGTGGGAATGGGAGAGGAGAGAAAAATTAGGGCAGCGAAAGGGGGAGATTGGGAGAAAGACATAGGGAGAGAGAGAGAAAGAAAGAATGTGTGAGTGAAAGAGTGAGAATAACCACACACACACACACACACACACACACACAAAGAGAAAGAGGGAGTGAGGAGTAAACAATGTGAGTGAGAGGTCACTTACAGATAAAAACAACCACAAGAGGCTTTGAGAAAGGCCCACGGGGCTCTTTTTAGAAAGTATGCTGGTTCCAACCAGTAAAAATATAAGCCTACGAGTCTCATCTCTAGATGGTATGCTGGTTCCGACCAGTGAAAAGAAGCCAGTGCAATGTGTTTGTACAACAGGCACTTCAGGCAAGGCTAAAATCCACATAAAACATCATCTGTCCCCTGCAGAAAGGGTCAACCCCAACCCTGAAGCACCAGCGATAAAGAAGGCCAACACATGGAGTGTTTACAGAAAAGTGATCTGTGCTTGAATAATGCACGCTGCCTACACCTGCCCTCCGGTCTCAGACCCTTCAGGAAGAGATCTATTGCCTTTCATGTTGCACTGCAACTGACTGTAGTGATTCCCCTGAGAGTTGTAACACTACGCCGGAGTAAGGCTTGCTGTCAGGCCCCATTCCTTGTCAAATTTGTGTCTCTTTTTTTTTTTTTTTGCTTCATGAGGTCTTGTAATTGTTTCTTGTGTGCAAAATCATTACTGCCACTGATCAGCTCCTAATTCTGAACCAGAGGGCAGGTACAGGAGGTACGTTGTGTGATTGATCATTTCTAGGTAGAAAGACTGGTAGACAAAATTTGCTTTTCTATTAGAATATCAGGTAACATCTCCATGCTCTCTCTGGAAGTGGGACTAAAAATGGAAATAAGCCCTTTTGGCTGTAACTGGGTACATTTACATTTTCTTTCTGTACACTGTCCCTCTACAACAAAAAAAGTTTGATAACAAAAAAGCGCTGTCCCTCTATACAAAAAAAAAGCTTAATAACACAGCTTAATAAATAATGCTTACTACTAATATTGATAATAATAATGCAGCAGAATCAGGGGTTGAGTGAGCGACTGGACAGGCTTCCCAAGTGTCCCGGCTGTCAGCCAGAGGGCGAGGCAAACACACAAACACAGCAGGCGGCTATGGCGGGTCAAGCCAATGCAATTTAAGCGCAATTCTCCCGACGGAGGCCCAAGCTTTCACACACTGCTAAGTTCACGCAGGGGTCCGGGGCAGTGTTCCCCAAACACTACAGGAACAGATGGGACCCAGCAGAGGCTGACAGAAAGCAGACAGACAGACAGGCAGAGAGAAAGACAGAAAGACAGAGAGAAAGCATGAAGGACAGAAGAAAAGAAAGAGAGAATGTAAGCACAGCAGAAAGTGGAGAAAAAAATAAAAAAGACAATGAGGAAAAACTGGGACATGGACAAATATTGTGAGATGTGGTGAGAGAGAGAAAGAGAGAAAAAGTGTGAGAGAGAGAGAGAGATGCAAAGACATATAGGAACACTGACAGAAAGAAAAAAAGAAAGAAAGGAAGACAGAAAACAGGAGAGAGAAGGAAGAAAACCACCACCCGAACCCAGCTCCCTCCAGAACACTAAGCCTTCATTTGCTGAGGTACGTCACATGTGAATCATCAGTGAGCGACTGGGTGCCGTCTGTGACAGGTCGTGTAATAGTCTAATAAAAAGTGCGGATGCTTACAGGGACCTGAGTGGCGGATATGGATCTGGGGAGGGTATTTATGGCTTGTGTGTGTTGTGGGGAAATCACTGGATCATTGGGAAATCTATAAGGCGCTGGGCTTTCATGGTCGGCATTAATCATAGTTCAGTGTACACAAGCCATTTCATATCTATACCGCTGAGTGCTAAATCAAATCCTTCATGTGGAACAGAAATCCAGAAAAACAGGAAAGTATATACAGACACAAACACTGGACCTGAGGCGATTTCACAAACTTTAAAGTCAACTTGAGCTGAGATTGACCCTGAGTACAGCCTTCCTTTACAGTACAGCATCTTTTGAGAGGCTTAAAATACAGTGCGTCTCTCTCTCTGTGTATGTGTGTGTGTGTGTGTGTGTGTGTGTGTGTGTGTGTGTGTGTTGGAGAAAATGCAAGATGACATTAATTTTACTCCCAAATGAAGTCTTGTGTGTGTGTGTGACTGTGTGACTGGGAGACATCAGAGGGAGCTCGTACCTGGTCTCCATGGCTTCTCCATCCTCTTCCTTGATGTCCTCCTCCTCCTCTTCCTCGGGGGACAGGCGCTTGGTCTTCTGCACAAAGTGCACCGGGACAAAGGTGATCTGCTTCTCACCGCCCAGACGGTCGGGCAGCACCACCTCCTTTTTCACATTGATGTCCGAGTAGGGACAGCCGAAGGCACTGCAGTAAGAGGTGGAGGGAAAGAAGGAGAGAGAAAGAAAAAAAGAAAGAAAGAAAGAAAGAAAGACAGAAAGGAGAGAGAGGGAGGGAGAAAGCCAATGACATTTAAGTTTACGTTAATTATCTGTTATAAGAACGAGACAGAAAGGTACTGTACAAGCGAAACGGACACAAGGAAAGAAGAAAGAGAGGCAGAAAGAGTTTAAGTACTGTAGGGAAAAATATATTAAAAATATAAGTAAGATGGTCAGACATGAAAGGAGTGTGGAGGAGAAATAGAAATAAAGAAAAAAGAAAGAATAAAGAGGAGTAATAGAAGGGAAAAAAGTAAGAGGAGAAACAAACACTCAGGAAATGAAGGTAAGATGCAGGCAAGGCTACAGTGATCAAGACAAAGAGAACTACACAGGAGTGGGATCTATTTGAATAGAGTGACACAGAGAAAAGAAAAGGAGAGAGAGAGAGAGAGAGAGGGGGGGGGGGGGAGAGGGAGACAGGGAGGGACAGAGGGAGGAAGAGAGAGAGAAAGAGAGAGGAAGAGAGAAGGGGTAGAGGGAGCAAGGGAACTTACAGTAGGAGGGAGAGGGAGTGTTAAGGGGATATAGAAAAGTTAAGAGATAAAAGAGGAGAGAAATGAAACCCCTGTTCCAACTCGCAGAGAGTCTTTCAGACCACACACACACAGACACACACATGCAAACGCCACCCACAAAGCCTTTCCTCTTCAAGGCGCCCGTGTGAGAGCGGCACCGAGGGCTGGCTCTGCAAGTAGCATCTGTCAGTGCGCATCACATAAACCAACTTCCTAAGAAGCCCCATGATCTGCATTTGAAGGGATGAGACGGAGCAGAGGCTCCCAGCAGAGGCAGGTTGGAACAAGCGACCGAGGGAACTTCAATCCACTCGCTAGTGCGCTGCAGCAGACGTCTCCCACATGGAGCTCTTTACAGCTGCCGCGTCTCAGCAAACACTTATTAGACATGTTAATATCGCTACCATTGCTGACAACACACACCAATCTGTGGGCTGTTTGTGAACTGTTGTGTGTCTGAGGAGGGGCTATGTGGCCCGAATCAATAAATGGTGATTAAACGTTTAACAGCTGAAACTTTAACTGTGTGGACTTTAATCTATATGATTTTACACGTACATTGACACTCGTATTATTTCCCTTCATCTTTTTGACGTAGGAGCAGGGTGGAAAAGAGACGAGACTTCAGGCGATTGCAGGCTCATTTAAAGTCCATTACTTGGCTTTGAGATGCAGCTCAAATTTCGCCCACTGTTCTTTGAAATACAAACATAATTGATTAAACCTGAGGTGCGACAAGAACAAAGCCCATTGCAGTGCCATTACACCAGTCAACAGAGAAAGCGTGAAATAGACCTTTCACCTGTGAAATTAACTCAACTCTTAACACAAACAAGCCTCCTATCATTCAACCAAATATATATGGAGTTTGGTTCCACAACACCACAAATCATTTTTTTAAAATGAACCACACAATGTTTTAGTTGAACCACACACTAACTTTGACCAAAAAAATGAAGTGAAAGCAATCCAAATTACAGATTCACTAATTTATCTAAAGAAAAAAAACAAATAAACATTTCTCCGGTCACATGCTCACTTATATCAGTCTCTCTACATCAGTCACTGTCAACACAGACTAATGCTCTGTCTCCCTCTTTCTCTCACTGACACACTGCTATCAAAACAATCCCTGTTTGTGTGCATGTGTATGTGCTCTCAGTGTGTGTCTGTGTTTATACTGTATGTGTGTGCATACGAGTCTGTGTGCATATACTGAATGTGTCTGTGTATGATGTCTTTGTATACGTATTGTGTGTATGCATGTCTGTGTCTGTGTGTGTGTGTGTGTATACTGGAGTGTACATAGTGTGTGTGTCTCTGTACAGCGGTTCAGTGGCACAAGGCCCACTGTAACTCCCAGGGCTCCACGCTGTCCCAGCCTCACATCTGTGCGCCCATCTGGCTGCGGAGGCTTTGTGTCCTTCCCTCGGTCGGCTCGTGCTGGAGAGGGGGACCATCTCCTGCCATTATGCCTCCGAGTACGGAGACAAGAGCAGCATATGGCCACTGTTGCAGAGGAGGAATATGATTGATGAGCTGCAGGACGCTCCGGCACGGCCAATAATTCACCGCTTTCTTTCAGCGCCATGACACCTCAATGCAACTTGGAACGGAGTCCTCACCCTTAGAGAATTTCGCTCTACATCCCCCCTTCCACACACACACACAGACACACACACACACACACACACACTTTCACCTGCTCAATTCAGAGTTTATGAATAGTTACTGATCTCATGAAACAAGAGATGCCTCAGCATTTTCTCACAGACCTAGAGGGCCATTAAATGCCAGCATGCATTGACTGGCATTGAGGAGGAAAAGGAGGAGAAGGAGGAGGGGCGTTTGCATAATTTCAAATTCCAAACACTGCAGTCCAATTACCGCATGGAAGACAAGAGTTTCCAAGAGCGGATAATGAATAGGGAGGCCGGTGAGGGTGCTTGCAAGGGGTTTTCTATTAAAGCAGCGGTCTCAGGGAGACTGGAAGGAACCTAGTGGCCCTCAGAGCACCTGGCTTTAAGAGTCCGCTGGCATCAAAGGATCCTAATTACAGACATCATGCCGAGACGCCATCAGTGCCACCATCAGCACCACCCTCAGATCTTAATCAGGGAAGGTAAGAGCCACGTGGCCAACCTCCGATTCAAGCGCCGGAGCCGTCTGAAGCAGAGCAGCGAGGGGTTAATCACCAACCCTTCACTCCCCCATCAGCAAAATAAGCAGGAGAAGTCAACCATCTTTAAGTGTAATTACTGGTATTTGACTGATGATCAGCTGACCAGCCATTGAAAAACAAGGTCAACAGACATCTAGAATTAAGGTCAACTGAGAGCATCCCTCTTTTATTGACAGCTCAGCTCAAAAGATGAAAAAAAAAAAAAACATACCACTAAACGCAATAATCAATCAACTCCATATAGAACAAAGAAATAACCAAAAGTAAATATTTTGTCTTAGTCTAAACGGCATGATCAATAATGCACAAATCATTAGAGCTGAGTCTAGATACTGTCAGTAGTGTATTCAAGGTTAGTCTTAAAATTACACGCAAGATCCCACATCTGTCTATACACAAGATGGTATTGAGTTCAGACCTTATCTCAGTCACACTGACAGTGCATCATTTGTACAGAATAATATAACTAGCGACATAGTGAGTGAGCGAGATCCTGTCACTTTTAACTCCATTGCTGGCTGTTAAAGGCTATTGGCCTTTAGGCCCCAATAGAGGCGGTCATGAATTTTACAGACAAATTGCACTGTGTCGATACAAGGGTGTTAAACCGAGGAAGAGACGTTTGAGGGAGGAAAGAGAAAAGAAAAGAAAAAGAAAACTGAGACACTGATGGGTAATCTCATGACCAACCAATGAGACAAGCTGCATGCTGCATACATTTAGATTATGATTAATGACTTGTACCTCGGGCCCCATCAAGCAAAATTACACTGCAATCATGCAAAATTACACTATGCAGCAATGTCTTTCTTCCAGCTTCATTCTCTGGAAGTGGAAAATAATGCACCCGATCTACACAGAAACACTGACATATTATCCTGGCAGCACACCCAACCATCCTGGAACTCTTGTTGCTTTCAGGAGGCAGCACGGTGGATTTAATTTGACAACACGGTGACAACATTCACCAATTCGCTCTGTTTAATTGGAGGATGGCGCTGATGCTCAATGGGATGTCGTTGACGCAGCGCACACTAGTGGATCCCCGGGAGCTTAAAAATAGATGGACAGAGTAAGGCTAAAATTACTGCTCTGGAAGAGGTGGAGACTTCTCGCTCTCTCTTTCTCTCACTCTCTCTCTTACTCTCACTCTTTGGCCTTCCCTGCAGAAGGCAAAAATCAATACCAAAATTGGGAGTGATAGCACTGGAGGGGGTGGGAGGGCGGTATTTTTGGAGAAGTTTGAGCGGTGGATTTAGTTGCCCTCTTTGCAATTTTTCATCCGAACTGAGCAGGTGAAACTTTTAGAGATCAAGTTGCTAATCTCTTCAGCAGTCCTCCATGAGTACACTCTCAAAAGATGCTGGGCCCCACCTAGAGCGATTCCAAATGACCTGTTGGATTTTCATCGAATTACCAGCAATGACTGTGTCAAATAAAGCATGGGCAATAAAACGAAACTCTGACTGCAAATACAATTGTTAGAGTGCGACTATCACTCACCGAACTGGCTTCATCAAGCCTAATGGCCCGGAATGAATAAGCAGGCTTTAATGAAGACAGCGGGAAAAAAGCAGCAGAAGAATATGAAGTGCCTCCCGAAGTCTTGATTATGCGCTTTAATATGTTGCGTCGAGCAACGTTTTTATTATGCTTGACAGATGGGCCCCGAACGCGGCTAGGCTTGTTTATCGTGATAACTCTGCTGCGGGTATTCCTCTTCATACGGGCTGCCATGGGCTTCCAACGATCCCATTCACGCACCGACGGCAGACATTAAGGTAATAAAAGCAGGCAATAATGCCACTGGAGAGGTAAAGGCGTCGCAGATGCCTGGCAGCAACTGGAAAGTCTTTGAGAGTTTTGTTTTGGTGTTTTAGTTGTCACAAAAAAGGCTTTGTATCAATTCTGAAACAACCAACAGCACTAAAGGGGTAAAATGGTAAAAAAAAAAAAAAGTAAAAAAAGAGAGAAAAGAACTGAATGCATGACCGCTTGACACGTAATTGTGCAATCTTCAGTTAATTGCACGCTAATGCATGCAAACGAGATGCTAATTCTTGCACTAATGAAGCTCAACCCCATCTCGAGTTGGGCAAGTGGAGGGAGGAGAGTCCTGGGCGGCTGGGAACTGTGGGGATAGGGTTGGTTTCATACGGCGCCATGAGTCACAGTAATCAGAAATGCCTTTCAGGAGGACCTTGTCCCGCTGTTTCAAGATGAGCTGGGATATGCAGACTCCACGACCAATTGATTGGTCAGTGATTAGATCCCTTGGATAGGTGAGAGGCAAAAATAGAAAAGCGTGTGGATGTGATGTGATGAGATGAGATGAGAGAAGAATGGATTGTATAGGTCACAGCGGACATCACGCACTCTGGTGAAATTTATGCAGAGGAGGACAACCAGACTTTGGAGGACAACCATAGTGTAGTTAACAATAGAACAGCATAGTCATATGATGGCAAAATAATTTCAGATTAAAATGAAAGGGATTTCACATATATATATGTACAAGTAAGAATTTCAAAACTAAAAAAGGCATTTTGAATTTCTGGCCGGTTCTCCTAAATAATATTGATGGCTTTCCTGTAAGATCTATAACCCTTTGTGAGTGTACTGCAGAAATCCAATATGCTCCAGATATGAAGGCTCAGCCAGCCTAATCTCTGAACTATGGCCAGAAAAACATTTACTCCTTACATATATTTGTTTAGTAATGGTATTTGTCCTCAGATACTGTCCGAATATGCCCCTGCTATCCTTAGACAACAAGAAAAAAATGCACTACACAGCACGCTGACGCCGACAGGCTATCCTGCCAACATAGCAAAACCACACTGCCAAAATATCGCTGTGCATATGCAGTAAACTATAGACTGTTACAAGAGAGTTGGGTTTTCTGTGTCATTGCTGTTATAAGAGAGTTTCTGTTATAGCATTCCATATGACTTTAATGTGATGTGCTGTAAATGTAGCTGGGGTAGAACATGTAGACATTTGTTTTAAATATCAAACAGTTCTGTTTCAAACAACAAACTATATTGTGCATACCAGCCTACAGTTTTTTTTGTCTTCGCATCTTCCTGACAAGCACAGCAGAACTTTCTCATTGACCACTGGGGAAATTACACAATAATGCACTTTTATAAATCACAATCTGTGCAGAGAAAGACCTTTTTCTCAAGGCAAACAAGCCTTTGGTAGGACAGATTGTGCGAGGACCAGAAAGTGACTCACCTGTGGTGTCCTGTGTATTTTGCGCCTTTGATGTGGCCCACACCACGGCATCCTGGCGTGGGACACACTCCCTGGGTGACAGAGCTCTTGAGGTCAGAAAGTCCTGTGTGTGCTGGATAGGAAAGAGAGAGAGATCGTATTAAATAATTTCACAAAGTCTCACAGCATGTTAATAAAGGGAGATAGCATACACTTAAAGGATTTCTACTTAGGGTCTTTTAAAGAGCTAAATGTTTTAGAAAGGAACCTTTTCTTCCCCACACAAATATTTTCAGGGTCACAGAGGAATCTTCAAAGCATCGAGCCAACGCACTCAAGTCAAAGCCAAAGAACACTACATAAGACCTCACAGGAGAGAAGCAGAATTTTTAACGGTTCGACTCAATGCTGAAATCCACTTTCAAAATATGCACATTTCTGCTACCTCTTGCTTTATCTGAGAAGTGAACTCAAAGCCTTTTGTGTCGTACCTACCTGCCACATTTACATAGTGACAAGACAGGTGGATAACACGCCTCAGCGGTTTCTGCAAAACAGGGAGGCCAATTAATTTGCCATTGTAATGTCTCTTCCAGTGATCAACGTACAAAGAGGCTATATGGACAATAGAGACGCTTCCCGTACTTAAGAGTGTAGGTGAGATAGACTCGATCCGCATACGCTCACTCACAAGAATCAGCCGAGTCGGAGGCTATTAAAAATAAATACACAGCACCACTGCTAGTGCGGAAGTGTCAAAGTAGTTTACATTCAAAACAAGAGTTTGAGTTTTACTTCATGCCCCTGAGGCAGCGCCACAAGACAACACCGGTAACTGTAGAACACGGAGTAAAGCTTCCATAAATAGACTGACAAAAATTATACAGAGACAGAGGCTCTGTTAAACCAGAGGGTTCGCTGACCTCCCCCCCCCCCCCCCCCCATTCCCCCATCTCTCCTTGTTCACTGGAAATAACAGTATTGCATCTGCGCAAATCCATAAAATATGTTCACCGAAAAGAGCTATGGAGAGATTTGTTGGTTTGAAGGCTGCCGTTGTGAGATGTCTTGTTTCCTTCGGTTGATTCTCCAGTGCATTAATTTGTCCAGCATTGATAATGCAAGTTGCTATGTCAGGGGCCATCTATCAAAGTCGGCTGAAAAGGTACGCAAAAATCATGATTCGAGTGGGAATGAGGACAAGAGGTCAGCCCAGAAGTTGGACTGCTCGCATCAGCTCTGACAGTTAAATTTGAAGTTCGGCATTCTCCATTTCTCCAAATAGATGTTTCACTGATGACGCGTGACTCACTCATAAGTGCATAACTACTGCGCTGAGCGGCAATAAGACAATCACGATTCACTCATGTTCATTCCTGGACATAGAATGTAGGTGAGGCCGCTGGGAGTTGGAGGAAAAAAAAAAGAGAGAGAATGCTTAGTGGAAAAGCTTAAATCACATCTGCTCGAGTCCCTTCTGTTTCCCATCTGCTGGGGCGAGGGCGACGCTGTATGACAGTGGATGACCCGGGGCTAACCGTGTAACCTCTCAACCACAAAACAGATTGAGCACGAGACATTAGGCACAGGTTGGTGCGGCTCCATAAATGTCAAGAAGATTTAGCGCTCGAAGGTGGCTGGGAGGCAAGCGATCGATAGTGGGGATCAAATGAGCGCTGAGGTCCTTGAGAGAAGCACCAGTGACACACAGAGAGAGTGAGAGTGAGTGAGAGAGAGTGAGAGTGAGAGTGAGAGAGAGAGTCATTCTAAATGTATATGTGTATATGTACCTTTTTCGTTTTTTAAATTAATCTACCTATATGTACATGGATGAATCTACCTATATGTACATGAGCTTTGGCAATAATGTTATTGAAACGTTCATGCCAATTAAGCTTTCTTGAATTGAATTGAATTGAATTGAATTGAGAGAGAGAGAGAGAGAGAGAACATTAGAAACCAAGAGAGAGAGAGAAAGAGGGGGATAGGTGGAAAACATGAGAGAGTGATAGATAGTGAGGAAGAAAGACAGAGCAGGAGAGGTGAAAGAGTGGCATTTATATATGGCTGATTTACATTTGTGTTTAATGCCCCACCCCCACCTCCAGTTAAATAAACACAGAAAAAAAAGTGGCTTGATATGTAGTGAAGTGGCTCTGATTAAGAATGATGGTCGTTTCGTACAGAGATGCATCAGTGCAGGTCAATATGCAGTGACATGTAATATGTTCTGCCTCGTGTTTAAACCTGTGTCAGTATCGTACTGGCCAACAACTGATCAAATAATCAAGTATTAACGGGGAGAGAGGCCTTCCATAACTCTGACTTATCCTTGCACCTGCTCCATGTCAGGAAATGAGAGGTGCATTCACATGATGCAACCTGATTGGACAGCACAGTGTCTGTGACATCAGAGCTTACAGTAATGCAGAAATCAATAGTGAAATATTTGCTTTTTCGATTTAATGTTGGCTTATATGTGGCCACATGCACACACTCATGTGCCGTTAGAAAACATGCCAAGTATAAAGTCAGTTGAGCAAATTGTTTGAGATATGCAAAAAATAAAAATCACACACACACACACACACTCACACACACACAGATACTCACTGAGAGGGGGCTCCAGAAGATGACCTGTACGGGCACACCAACCGACAGGGTGAAGGTCGGGCAGGTCTGAGTCCACCCAGAAATCAAACTTCTCGTGCCAGCCATCAAAGTGGACCTGTGACAAACCCAGCACAAATGTGTTTACCTCGGCTCAATCGACAGTAAGAGTGCACACCCAGGCAGTGGCGATTCTAGACTTTTTTAACAGGGGTGGCCCTAGTGGAGCACTGATTAATTCAAGGGTGGCATGAGACATAGCCTGGGTGTTCCCATGCTGCCTTGGGCACGATTTCTTAGGATAGGATAGCAGATTTCCTACAGAACAGTCGACAAACCCCTAGGCTATCAATTCAAGGTTTTAAATTAAATAAACACCGATTAAAGACTAACATCAGTCTAAACTATTACCGTATGTCTTTAAAAACTGACCCGCGGATGATTTTGGAAGCATAACGTTAACGTTACAGCCAGCTATATAATGCTACATACACTAGACAGTGAGTGAGCTTAAGAATCACAAATGAAACGTTATCTTACATTAGGACTGATCTATCATTAAACGCTTTTTCAAAAGTAGTCTACAGTTAACACTAAATGACCGATTGAGGGGCAGAATAGGCAAAACTAGCCTAAGTTACATGCCGTTATTCAAGAGACGTGACTGGGTTGTGTGATTACAAATCATAGGTAGATGCGAAGTGTAAATAGATGTCTTTGCTTGCTAGCATAAGCACTGCATTAGGCCTACCTTGTGCTGTAAACTCACATACCTAAAAACAATAAGCCATGTATATGGGCAGGTATTTGGTTACATCAAAATGTGGTACTTAGGCTACATTTCTGACATCTGACTCTCTGAACTCCCGTGCTGGTTTAAAGGCAGCAAGTACGTCGAGAAAGGTTCCGCCTTTGACCACGTTAATGGCCAATCGTAGACAAGTATTTTGGGATGGCACCTGGAGTGGCCAATCTAATTTCCAAGCCACCCATCTACCTTCGCCAGTGCCTCCAGGAGCCATTAGATCTCATTTCACAGTCATTTACATTTATGCATTTAGCAGACGCTTTATTCAAACTGACTGTCAAGGGCCAGTCTCCCCTAGAGCAATTTACGTTGGCAGCTGGGATTTGAATCTATAAAACGTTTAAAACAATTGGAATGATGCTGTTTTGAAAGAGAACCGATTCAGTTTTACAATACTTCATGAAAACACTTCAAATTGGGCTACCCTACTTAGCTAGACAAATCAATTTTTGTCTTTTTGAGTTGACATAGGTCTTTATGCCCAAAGAAAATCTGTTTATTCTCAACACAGTCACACTAGTCAGGTTAAATACAGCTGTGACATCTGTGGTGGAATTGCAAACTAGGGATTACAGTAATGCAAGAATAAACAAAACGATTCTTTATTATCCCAAAGAAAATATTGTCATCCTGTAGCATCCATAAATGGCATGCACATATTTGAATCAGAATGGTTGTCAAAGTTACGTTTAAAGATGTTTCAAAGTTTAGCCCAACACTATTAGCCCTGATAAAAATAGATGTACAAACTGTCGCCTTGTGCTTTCATCCACTGTAACTTCCCTGACCGTGACTGAATTTCAGTCTTAAATCCTCAAAGGGCGCACTAACTGTCTCAAGTGGTCACAGCTTTGCAGCTTTGAGTCTTGAGCATCTGACTCCCAGCCTAATGCTGGCAGATCACATCACGCTTTAGCCGTGTCTGGAGCCGGAGCTGTGGACTGGTGGCCCTCCACTGAAAAGAGTTTGGCTAAATTACACGAGCACTGTCGACTGAAATCCAAGACCAAATGGCTGTAGTAAAAACGTTACATAAAAAACAAACTGGATCAATGTAAGAAGGTAGTTTCAGTCATTTTATTGGCCAAGATCCATCTACAATTTAAAAAAAAAAATGCACCGCATCAGAGTAAGAGATTAATCAGGCCAAGGTCTACGGTGGAGAAAATAACATTGTCTCTCTCTCGGATTACTGCAGTTTCATCTATCTATCCCACTTGCTTTCTAAGAGTGTAAGAAAAGATAATGCGGTCATCTTAAGTGCAACTAAGGTAAACTCATTAACAACTTGGTCAACCTAACTCATTAACAACATGGTCAACCTACCTCATTAACAACATGGTCAACCTAACTCATTAACAACATGGTCAACGTAATCAGAATTCAATTGATTGTTGTCATCACTCTTGACATGGCCTCTAGTGTGTCATTAGCACAAGACAGTGATGGGCAGTGTACAGGGCAATCACTCCGTTAAGGTGGGGTGAGGGGGGAAATACACATACACACACACACATGCACATGCACACACACACGCATCGACAGACAGGTATAAAAAAAGTAGTGTATAACATTTACATTTTACATTTACATTTATGCATTTAGCAGACGCTTTTATCCAAAGCGACTTACAAAACGAGGATAACAATCAAGCTACATAGCAGAAACCTTAAGGAGCATAGTGCTAGGGGATAGTGCTTCAGTTCATTTTAGTGCTAGGATAGAAAATGTTCTCTGAATAGCTGGGTCTTTAAGAGCTTTTTGAAGGCCTCCAGAGATGGCCCTGTTCTGATTGTTTTTGGTAGGTCATTCCACCAGCATGGGACGACACATGAGAAGAGTCTGGATTGCCTTGGGCGAGGTGCCGGGACTGCCAGTCGACAGTCATTGGAGGACCGGAGTTGTCGGGGGTAGCCTGAGCTTTTATGAGAGCGCTTAGATAAAAAGGGGCAGATCCTCTAAGCACTTTGTAAGTCAGCATCAGTGATTTGAATTTGATGCGAGCCGCCAGAGGCAACCAGTGGAGCTCGATTAGCAGAGGGGTGACATGCGTCCTCTTCGGCTGATTGAAGATGAGACGCGCCGCAGCATTTTGGATCATCTGAAGTGGCTTAACGGCACAGGCAGGAGTCCTGCCAGAAGGGCATTGCAGTAGCCAAGGCGTGAGAGGACCATAGTTTGAACCAGCAATTGGGAGGCTTGTTGAGTTAGGTATGGTCTGATCTTTTTGATATTGAATAGTGCGAAGCGGCAGGCCCGGGTATAAACACTCATGGGATGTTCATGTAGACTCAGGTAATGCCTAGTCTGCCTTTAATGATGCAGTTGTATTTCAGATTTGTGTGAAATCCAATAATCATCGTTTCAAAGAGACAAAGGTTTCTTGGAATTAATGAAGCGTGAACCAACTGCACAGCACCAAGACATCAAAAGGGCTCAAATGAGCCAGGACGTGGCTGTCTGAACGCGAGTGCCCTGCTGAGGCGATACTGGCCTTTGGATGTTAATTATTTATCATGCTAAAGCAAGAGATATCAGGAGAGGATGGCTCAGTATAATCAGATGATGGGACTGCTGCTTTAACAGACACACACACACACACACACATAAAGCATGCATGCGCACACACACACACAAAAGCTTCCACAAACACACACACAAAGCATGTACGAACGCACACACTTCCTATTCTGCATGATCTGCAGAGATCTTATCTTTGTTTACAAGGGCCGGAGTCTTTAAGTGCCAGTGTCTTGCCAAGAGGGCACGGTGGAAATGTTAACAAATTCATCACAGCCTTAATCAATCTACATCAATATAACACACAATGCCAAAGCTCAATATTCTCTCTTCTTTAAAACAAAAAGAAACGACAAAAAAGGAAAAGAGCAAGTAAAAAGAAAGGAAAAATCAATGCATGGGACAATGCCAGCCTGTGGTACTGTATATTGCTGACTGTTGCAGCGGATCTTGGCATTCATCTTGGCCATTTAAACATAATTAGTGGTCAATGTGCTGACAAATGTGGTGTAGTGACTCCTATTCTTTCAGGGGAAGTCATTGCTTCTTCAGATCTGAAGGGCAATTAAGAAAGCGGCCTTTAATGTGGCATTAATATATGGCACAGCTAATTTACCTTCGTGTTTAATGACGGCACCCCCCCCCACCACCACCACCACCACCACACACACACACACACACACACACACACTTCCAAACTGTTACATAAATGCAGAAAAAAGTGATGTGCGTCTGACTAAGAACGATGGCTCAGTGCAGGTCACTAAGCAGTTCTGCCCCATGTTTAAACCGGTGTCAGTATTGTACCATCAAACCGTCAAGTATTAATGGTCAGAAAGGCCTTTCATAACTCTGACTCATCCTTGTACCTGCTCCATATCAGATGAGAGGTGCATTATCATGTTGCAACCTGAATGGTCAGCACAGTGACTGTGACAGCGACAGCTACCATGCAACCAAAGCCCAGGACTGCCACATCAGAGCAGAAATTAATATTTGCAAATTTTACATGGATTCCAAAGATATTCAAATTTGCAAATTTTATATGGATTCCTCAGGTTCTGTTTACAGAGTGCCATGTTTGTGTGGATGTGGGGGTCGTCTCCTCACCTTGACACGGTAGTCCTCTGTATCGACGATGGTGGCCACGCGGATCAGCATGGGGTTCCTTCTGTCCACTGCCTCCAGTCTCATGTTCACCTGAAAGTTGTGAGGAGGTCTCTGAGGAACACACACACACACACACACTAAACTTTTTAAAGTGATTTTAAGAGGTGCATTAGGCCTGGCAGTAAAATTTCAAAAAGATTCTGAGAAACAAACTTCCATTTAACCCAAAATCAAAGTTAAATGGGCAATCATTTACACTTAGAAGAATAGGACAGCAAACAAAAGGCATCAAATTCTCACCTCCACGAGACATGTGGTTTCGAACACACATACTTGTACACATGCACACACACACACACACACACACAGGATGACAAAGGCCTGTGCAGATGTGGCTCAAACATTAATCCTCTCACTTACCATACAAAAGGCCTGGCTTTGAACGGCAGAGGCGCCATTGTCTTCTAAGTATTCCTCCCAAAGGAAATGCTCTGGATTGGGGTGTCCTTGAACACAAGCCAGACACATAATCTGATTAAACATGAACTGTACACGTGCTTTAAAAAAAAAAAAAAACACACAACTACAAGCTTTGAATCTTTTCAATTCCCTTGTTCATGAACATTATAGCATGCTTTACTGTAAGGGGACACAGATGTTCGCTTAACAAACTTGGCTCTCCCAAGAGAGTCTCCGGGCCAGCAGGACTTGTTACAAAGACCACTTAATGGATTTGCGGGATTTGCCTCAAGTGCGCTTCCGGGGCCTCCAAAACCGTATGGTCCACTAAATAGGCATTCGTTCCACCGCAGGATACCCGATTCTCAATTGTGACAGAACAATTTCAGATTAGAGGGAGAGTGGAAAGAACTGGGATTGTCTGGAAAATCTCCCACACAAGTGTGCGCACACACACAGGCGCATTCACGTGCACACACACACACTCCACCAGATTAGTTTAAACACCAATAGACCTTCCCCATGCAGACCTTCCCCAGTTCAAGCACCTGTTCAGTGATATACACAGAAGACAAAGGCCCAGGTGGAGACTAGAATCTGATTTGTTGGACATTTGACTACTTATACTTTACACTTTTTCCACTAGGGTTACCATTGCATCCTTTGCATTGCACATTGTAAACAACTGCAACACTACTTTCTCTGTTTTTATAACATAGGTGTTTCATGCATATGTGGTGTGGGAGATTAAGGATACCACCGTTTACTAACAGGATGGGAGAGACAGAGAAAGACAGACAGAAAGTATGTAAAATATGTAAAGTATGTAATGTATGTATGTATATAATGTATGTATTTATCCATTCATCAATCCATTCATCCATAAATCCAAAGCAAGATACCAAATTCAATGTCAGGACTGTATTCTGATGACCACTAGTTGAGAGAGTAACGAAATGCAAATGAAGCCTTAACATGAAGCGCTATTTTGCAATGCAAGTAAAGCCAGAGTCAGCACAATCCCTATAGCATGAAACGGTAGGGTGCTTGGGAGGGAGAAGATAGCAGACTGTTTCTATTTAGTTCTGCTGGGCTTCGTTGAACCATTCCTCAAGACGCCACTTCACAGTTGTGGCAAGTTTGCTATCTGTCTTCACCACACTTCCCTCTGGCCAGGCAGCTAAGCCACAGCCTACGTTCCCTCAACCAGAACACGTTAGAGATGGAAAGAAAGAGAGGAGGGAAAGGGAGGGGACAGAGAGAGAGAGACAGACAGAGAGAGAGAGAGAGAGAGAGAAAGCATGAAGAATAGAGTGTAAAAAGAGGTAAAAAGATGGAGAGTTTGAATGAAAAAAAGGAAACACCGAATAGAGTGGGTCGAGAGAAAAAGCGGGAGAGAACGAGAGAGTGAGATGGTGAAAATCTGTCAGAGCTGCAAACTTTCGAGTGGTCAATTACACGCTCTCTTAGCCAGGCGAGAGATGGGCCCGAGTTACAATAATGTTATACCCCAACAGATCACGTCACGATAACACAAAGGCCCCTTCCCCTTCCCCCCAGCGCTCATGCTCCATGCAGAAAATGATCTAATGTACAATGATTCTACTCCGGGATTAAATCTAAATGGGCCCGGTCTCCGTCTGGATTTTACAGCGGCGAACGGAAAAAAAAAAATTGATGACCGCCGCAGTTCAGCAGAGAAGGAGAAGAGGGAGAGCCGGGTCCTGGGGAAAGAATTCGACTCAGCAGAACAGGACGAAAGAGAGATAGAGCACACTACGAGGCGCAAGAGAGAAGGGAGAGAGGGAGTAAACGCTAGAGAAAGAGAGAGAGAGACAGAGAGAGAAGATGCAGAGAGCTCTAGGGGCACTTCGGTTTTCGCCGGCTCCCCAGCGCAGAATACTCAGCGCTGACCTGGATTCCCGCGCACTGTTCTGGCAGCCTGATAAACGTGGCATCAACAGCTCCCTAAATCTATTACCACTCCATTATCGGGCCCGGCCCGTAGCCACTTAAACTGAACGTGCGCCATTTCCATCTCGCTCCAGTTTAACGCACTTAACCGGCCTTTATTGGGAGCCTGCACACTTTCAACAAAATATTCACATAACCATGCGTCACTTTCACCGCTTCAATTTCGAGTCGGCCATCGCGCTTTAGAGCGCTACAGCGGCTTTGAAAGCCACATCGAGTTATAGATAGAATGTGGAATTTGCTGCCTCATGAGGATACGGCCAGTAGCGCCTGGGGTCTACATAAGCAAGTGGCAGAACAAGGAACCTGTGCGGTGGGTGGTGTGGGCCGGTCTAGCAGTCCCAGTGAGGGTTCAGGGGCGCGGGCAGAGGAGGGAGAATCATTAAAAGCACTTATGATCAATCTCGTGCTGCGTAACTGCAGCGCTGTCTGTTATGGCGGCATCAGCGCCGTCTGATTGGCGTTTCTGAGCCTCGCTGGGGTGGACAGCCAACATTGATCTGGCGCCGAGCGCCATGTGCTTTTCTTTTTCTTCTTCCATGGCGGTTCAGGCAGAGGCGTCGGAAGTGGCGATCAATGCGAGAAATGCAAGGGAAATGTCAAAGCCGTCAACTGATTTAATGGTTTCAGGGAAGGAAAAAAAAAAAAAGAACAAAACAAAAACGCAAATGCTTCAAAGTGTCGCTCCGGGGTTTGACACGTCGCTTTCTTTCTTTCACAATCCTGGGCAAACTGCTCCTGTACAAACACCTTCCTAAGCATGACTCACCTCACGTGACATGAGCATAAACTGACAGGTCGGTAGTCACTGATCGCGGAGACCTAGGGGGCAATCCCAGTACATGTAGCCATGTAGGCATCTGCACCAGGGATAATGCGCTATACAGAGGGATAATTGATTGCTCTAATCAGCTGATGGACATGAATGCTTTAGACCCGTGACTGGGTGAGGTGAATGCTTGGTTTACGACATGAGGCTGTCGTCTGGAACATATTAACACCAAATCAAATACTTGAAGGAAAGCAATTTCTATACACATTCAATAAGCAATGCAGTCTTGGCAATAAAGAGTTTGAGGTCTGTTATATTTATAAACTGGTAAATCTGCAGCTCATGGACATGAAAAATGGAACGAAAGAAACAAAAGATTAGTCATTACATTTTTTGGTATAAAAAAAGACAGAATGTTGTGCCAGTAAAAAAACAGCCATCTCTGACCTTTACACAAAATTGAAAAAGCTGCTGTACAGGTTACTCGAACAAGTATGAGGCAGCAAACACTAAATAAGGTGGAAAGAAATGTGTTTTGCCACGGCAAACCGTCTCAGACACCACAAATGATAGTCTTGACCTCCGCTATGACTATCATTTCCAAATGAGCACACTCAAGGACATCAAGAGGAGAAGGTGCTTATTACCTTCACAGAAAAAATGAAACCCGCAGAAAATAAATGACCCTCTCCTAACTTTGATGCAATTACTTACCTACAGCTTACAATTTAGAAATGATACTATTTCTGAAATCGGCTATTCTGTTGATTTTTTCATAGATGAATCGAGTAATCTAATTAAAAATAGAGCGCAATACAACATAAAAGGTCTACTAAAACCACCAGGTAATTTTGCTATAATTCCCGATAAAAAAAATCTTTTTTTCACTTTTTACTCCAACACTCTACAGTAACTTTTGAATCAAAGCTCAACACCTCAACTTAATTACAGCCACTTGCCTTTTGAAAATGAAAGAAATAATCTGAAAAAGAAGAAGAATTGTATACGTGCATGTGCGTGTGTGAGAGAGTGAGAGAGAGTGGGAGAGAGAAAGAGAGAGACTGACTATGAATACAACTTACCCTGAGGTGCTGTGAGAGGTCGTCCGTGGTCCTGACACCATCCGACGGGGTGAATATAAGGGCTGGTGGCATCACACCTGCAAGAACACAAACACAGAGTAACGACACATGCATATGCCATACAGATTCAAGAGCTTCACGTCACAGTCCACAGGTGATATGCCCTCCATTACTGTTACTGTATGTACAGTATTCCATTACGGCTATGTATGTGTTAGCATCATGCTGCATGGCAATTTTGCTAATTTGGATGTGCTCATTTAGGGTGATTAGTTAGTGTCCGTTTATGTGTTTTTCAGTTTTTCTCTCTAAAGCCAGAATACACTTTAGAAAGTTTGAATGAAACATTGTCGGAGCCACTAAGTCCCTCCAACCTGGTTCCTCCTTCTGTTGGAGAAAGAGTTGGAAGGTCACCCATCAATTTCTCCCTGCTCTTTGCCCATATGGATGAGTCAAAAAAACAGATGTTGAGAGAGTGGACTGGCCTGGGAGTTATGGTTCTCTGGCCCGCTCGGAAGATGAATGCTTAACAACGCTTGCTCAGTGCCATCATTCAGATGTTACCATTGCAAGGGGGGGGTGCTTCTTGAAAAGGTGTCGACTCAACACAGGTGTTTTCTGGGTTGTTGAGAAGGGAAAATTCCCTCGAAGGAGCCTAGTGAGGAATGACAGCTGCTTGAGCGGAGGAAGAGAAGAACTGTAACCATGACCGTGAGCAAACAACAGATGAATGGCAGCTACGCACACAATGAGAGATCTCCATTTTTGTGTGCAGACCTACGCACTAACTCTCTCTCACACAAACAAACACAGACACACAATCATTATCACAGGCCAAAGTAGGTGTGCTTGAGGAACTGACACATACAGACAGACAGAAACACTGACAGAGACACTGACACAGTTAAAGTGTCATTTTTTAAGAAGCTTAGGTGCAAACCGAACGCAAAAGATTTTTCAAGAAATGTATGGATCTATACTGTAAGGAATTGACTAGTGAATTGATGCAGAATTGAACACATAATCAGAATCAGCAATGGCAGTGATGTGAATAAAATCCTGTCAATTGCCACCCTTCTTGTATTTAGGGGTACACATCTGTGTACAATGATCTAGTCTTCAAAAGGTTTTGTCTATAAATATTTGTGTGTGTGTGTGTGTGCATGTGTGGCTGTATAGCTGTTAACGAGAGAGTGTGCCGCGATGAGTAGAATGGGGCCTTACTATGTGTGGGTGTGCGAGACAGAGAGAAAAGATAGATAGAAGAAAGAGACAGAAAGAGAGAGAGAGAGAGTGTATCTTTATCTGTGTGTGTGTGTGTGTGTGTGTGTGTTAGTGGCTTTATGAATGTGTGTGGCAGTGTGTGTGCCACAGCGGGATCCCAGAGAGGGAGCTGTGTGATTTGTGAGCAGAGCTTCTCCTACTGGAAAGCGTCAGTATGGCAGAGAGGATAGACGAGAAAGAATGACAGAGAGAGAGAGAGAGAGATAGATAGAGAGAGAGAGAGAGAGAGAGAGAGAGAGAGAGAATGACAATGAGAGAGTGAGAGATTGAGATAGACAAAGATAGAGAATGTGTGAGAGAGAGAATGAGAGAGAGAGAGAGAGAATAAGCATGGGTAAATGAAAGAACGAGGAGAGAGAAAGAGATAGGATAGAAAAAATTGAGAGAATGAGCAAGAATAAGAGAGAGAGAAAGAGAAAAAAAGAGAGACAGGAGGAAATGGATGGCAGTAGAAGCAGTAGACAATGACAGATTACAGAAGGAACAGAAATCCAGCTTAAAAGAAAACACAGAAGAGGAGGATGATAAGGGACACTGACAATGATGAAGATGATGATGGTTTCTTCCTTTTTTCCTCTTCATTTTCCCATCATCATCAAAAGCACAATAAAGACATGGCAGGGAATACAAAAAGATGGAAAAGAATTAGAAAGGCGGATATGTGAGGCAAAGTAAGAAAAAAGATTTCATAAAAGGATAGTTCAAGGTGGAGGAGATGAGAGAGGCAGGAGAGAGAGAGGGAGAGAGCGAGAGATGAGGAGTTCAACACAGCAGTCATTCCTCACGATTAATGAAAAAACTGCCTAATCCTTCAGGAGAGCCTATTTAATACCTCATCAGAGGCCCTGCGCTTTATGCTGGATTGTATCTAATTATACCACCTCGATTCTCCAGAGCTTTCCACTGGCAAAGCCCAGGCATGTGTGCAGCGTTACATAAAAACAATGAAATGAATCACTGCTCTTTTTTTATCCACTCCCACCCTCTCTCTCCCTCTCACTCACTCTCCCTCTCCCTGCCTGCCTCTCCTCTCCTATAGTGAGTAAACGCATACATAAATAGCCCTCAAATCAATCAACATCTCTTACAAAGCAGCCGCTGGCAGCTCCATCCACACCGTGCAATTCAACCCAAGAAAACCGGGTGTAAATATGACCTGTTACGCAACATTATTCAGGGCATTGTTTGACACGACCAGGGCAAAACCAGCTACGCAAAATGCTAATCAGCTGTGAATGGGTGCTGATACATTTAAGTCGGCCTTTTCTGTCACGGCACTAGGTCAGAGATGGGGATATGACCCAGGGCAGAGATGTTACACTCGAGTCACGAATTTGATGACTTTAGACTTGACTTGATAAAATTGTAAAGAGACTTGCAACTCGACTTCAACATCAGTGACTCATGACTTCACTTGGACTTGAGCATTTCGACTTAACAAGACTTGCTTCAAGTTCTTTCCCCAAAACCTTAAGCTTACAAAAGACATGTTTTATAGCAACAAAGAGCACTAAAAGGCAATGTTCTGAGTTATGTTCAGCGCGTTTCTCGCATGTATGTATGCGTGTGTGCAGCGCCATATTTCAATTGCACTTGTTTTAATAAATACAGATTCTAACAGCATAAATTATCTATGTAAATATGTCATTACTCTGTGGTTGAAAGGACTCGAAAAGCCAACTGCAGGACTTACTTGTGACTTGCAAAGCAATGACTTTGGACTTGAATTGGGACTTGCATGTCTTGACTTTGGTCTTGAATTGGGACTTGAGGGCATAGACTTGAGACTCACTTGTGACTTGCAAAGCAATGACTTAGTCCCATCTCTGACCCGGGGACAATCATTGTCCTTACCATGTCCACTTATTACTTAATTAGAGGACACACTATATATTTTTAATGATTAATTCAATGTATTACTAATTTAAGACGCAGCGCCTCTAATAGGAAGCAAATTAAGGGATTAGACAAAAGGTAGGGGTCGCGAGCAAACGAGATACTGTATTTAAAAGGATTTAGGGGGTGTGAGTCAAATAAACCTTGCTGCAAAAACCACCTGCAGTAATGGCTTTCAGAGAAAAAAAATACCAGATTTTTACCTGACAAGATGGCTAAGAAAAACGCACAAATGAAGGTCACCTTGAAAACAGTGAATGGATTTGCTATAGCAGGGTGGTAGACCAATTTGTCAAACACATGCAGCTTGTGCAGGAGGTTCTCAGAGGATACAGCACCATGTGGAGAAGGGGGAACGAAGACTGATCAGCTTGAAAGCATAAAATCTACAGACAGGTACATAGTAACATACGTATAGATACAGAGAGAGAGAGAGAGAGAGAGAGAGAGAGAGAGAGAGAAACAACAGAGACAGAAAGACCAATAGACATATACAGTAGAGACTGATAGAGAGAAAGACAGAGACAGACAGAGACATATAGATAGAGACAGATAGATAGAAAGAAAGAGAAACAGAGACAGAAAGAAAGAGAAATAGAGAGATAGATAGAGATGAGAACGTCATGTTCTTTAATTTCTCTAGAGTCTTCAACACTATCCAGCCCACACAAACTACTGCAGATCAGATGTTACCATGGATCACAGTCTACCTCACACCTCCAACTTCAAATCCAACTCCAAGACATGCCACCTGAAGCGTATGGCTGAGTTCACTGATAAAACCGCTGTTGTACAGGTGTGTATTAGGGTTAGAGAGGAGGGGAGTACAGGAGTCTTGTGGAGCCCTTTGTGGGAAGACCAACCTCACCAAACCAGGAAGACTACAGTCTCCATTGATTTAGAAATGATGGAGATACAAATTCAGTACAAATACCTAAAACTGCATTTACAGTGCGTACTTATAAGGAGGCAAGGTCTCTTTCCTCAGGAGGCGGGGATCAAACTGCTGTATACTCTTCCTTATGTTTTACCATCCATCCATCATGGCCAGTGTCCTCCTCTATGCTGTGGTGTGCTGAGGTGGCAGCACAAGGACGAGGGATGCTGGGCGACTAGACAAGCCGGTGAGAAAAGACGTCTCGGCTGTTGCCATGAAAATGAAGTCGCTGACATCCGTAGAGGAAAAGAGGACACTAGACGGATTGATATCTATACTTGACAATGAACTGAGCACAATACACTCTCCAGAGGAGTACTTTAAGTTTAGTATTTTCTCTCTGACATGCTCAACTGACAGGGTGAGAAGGTTCTTTGTTCCATAGGCTACATAGCTCTAGAACGCCACAAGGAGGAGAAGTGAGATACTATGGACTGGTTTGCTTCATTCTACAACGCACGATGACTTCATGAACTTGCCTTTCTCTCATCTGGGCTTTTCACTTTTCTTCTCTACTTACGCTACCCAATCCAAGCCAAGACTGGACTGGACCAGACTATTACTGGCTATATCAGCCCAGTGCCAAGACCCTCCCATTGAGCACACCCTTTTTATACCATTTTCTATAGATCAAGGACTTGGACTTTTTTTTCACTGCTTTCCTAACTGATTTTGTAAGCACCAGGAGTTGTTTTTGTATGGTTGTGTTTTGTTATGTAGCCTATTTATACTCTACCTGGAACAGAATCGGCACTGCAAATGTACTTGCAATAGGCACTAGAGTTACCATAGCAGCCTCCTGCACTCTGCATTCTACACTACAGTACACTGCACTACAATATACCACTTCCACAGCAAAAAACTTGGTACCCTAAATGCTACATACATATACCATATTTTTATTATGTATTTAGAGTATGCCATGCGTATGTCATGATGTGAAGGACGCCACAATGGGACAGGCATGAATGAATAAAAGCGTGAATCTATCCGTCTATCTGAAGTCTATCTATCTGAAGTCTGTCAGTCTATCTAGGTAATAAATCAGTTTTATCGATGAATTCCAGTTTGCCATCAGTTAGAGATAGAGCTACATAAGCAGTGATGCTTGCTCCTAAAAAAAGTGTCAGCTTTCTCCATGCTCTCAAATTAATTTACTAAGCCCTGCACTTGCATGTACTGGAGTGGGAGATACGTGCAACAAGAACATTGGCATCTGTCTCAAAAAAAAAAAAAGTGCATCACCTACAGTAAGCTCAATCAAAGCCATCAGTGTGCCACCTGCCACTGAGATCTTCAGGGACGACTCACCTGCTCACTTCACACTTACTTTTTATCTTTTCCTGTGACAGACTGTCTGTCTGTATTTTTTAATTAACAAAGAGATCCACGCATTATCAAATATGTGAGACACAACATGGTGCATCGAACGCATAACTAGACAGCTATGGTACAATGGAGACCGCCGGTGCGTCTTGGGTTTTGTTCTGCGTAGTGCAATACAGCTGGCAGTCATAGGCCTTTTAATTTGTCACACAGTCCTGAGAAACCCATTGTGATGATATCTACCGTGCAGAATCCTGACTAAGTCGTAGATCTTTTTAATATTGTTGAGGCAGTTTTCAAAAGGTGATGGCCTGATGGTTTACTAATTATGAAGGATGGCACGTAGCAAAATAAAAGCTCACATAAATAACTTAAATGAGGTGACCAGCCATTTGGCCACCTGTGTTTAAGTAGCATTTTCTAAAGGAAAAAGTATGCGAGCACAGATTGAAGTTGCACATTAGTACAGACAGGTACCAATAGTACTCGTACTAGTAGTAACGCAAACTGAAAAACACATCCGTCAAGACCATGTAGTGCAACATCTGTGAAAATCAGATGAAGTGTTTTCTGACTCACTTCTGAATATCACAGGTTCTTTTCTACCTTTGGACCACACACACACACACACACACACACACACACACACACACTGCAACAAAAAACAGACAGGAAGTAAACAAACCACAGTGAAAAGCATTATAGGGAGCCGAAGTCACTTCCGCACCATGGGACCTAAGATCGGACAAAAAATGAATGGCGGTCAATGGAGAGATAAAAGTTATTTTCTGGTCCCGTTTGAAATGTGCTATGGATGTCAAATATATTGTCTGTGAATTTTAAAGATACACACTGACGTTGAGAGAGCACTAAATTTCGAACTGCAGCAAAAGTTACTTTAGTTTTTGTGTTAGACCAGGTAGCGGACTACAGCGCTTGGCTCATAACATTTACGTCACCATAGTAACATTAGCCTGTTTAACGGTATCAGACATAGCATGGGTGTCAGCTAATGTTAGCTAACGTTTACCTTAGCCACCACTCCCGTAAAGTTTTATCCACTCTCTTCTCATTTTCGTGTCAACTGGAAATCGGTAGAAAGAGCAACCAGCATTGACGTTGTGGTAACACTTTGATAACGTTAAGATATATCGACATTTTGATGGGGAAACGAGCGGTGATTAAAAGTGTGCAGGGAGAAATTCTGCTGTGACGTCCGATTCGCGACTGGCGAATTGTAGTCCAAATAATTATGTTTTTTTACAAGCAAATGATTCACAAATTACATAACAAATACAGTCGAAAGTCACACCATTAATTATTATTTAAATTCAGGTACATCATATGTGTGATTCAGGACATAAGGCAAAGTGGACCAGAAAATAATTTTTATCTCTCCATTTACTACCATTCATTATTTTTTCGGTCTTAGGTCCCATGGGCCGACCGGAAGGGGTGGAGACTTCGGCTCCCTATAGTACCTCTAGGATGGGGATAATGGCAAGCTCTTTTATACATACCTATGAAGAAAGCCTTAAGTACACAATAACTAATAAAGAAATCTGTATTTTGCTCTGTACATATTTGCTTGTGCTATGTTAAATATTCGACTCAAGCAATATTAAGCAGCAACAGTGGCAATGGCTGTCCATGTCACATGACTTGAGTTTGCAATGAGAGATTTCCAGGCCTGACATTTTCAACACACAATCTCAATGCAAACAGATGTTGTGCTTTCCAAACCAGTTGAGACAATCTCTGCAGTAAACACTTCTGGGCTTCAAACACAAATTCCAATGAGAAAGACTTCTTTTTTATATGAAGCTGCAGTGAGGGCTGTGCTGCTTCAGATCACAGGCTGCAGTGACTGCAATGACAACCCCCGCTGCCAAATGAATTCCTTTCACAAAACACACACACACACTTGACATATACACACCCCAATGACATCTTTCATTTACAGAGGGAAAAAAAAAAATCTGCTAGTGTAGGTTAAGTAAGGGCTACAAGCCAAGAAGGCGACCAATTATATATGAAAATATACACAAGACGAAGGCTAGAACTCCACCAAAACATATCAACCACATACACCGAACCATATATGAGATGCGTATGTAACGAGTAAACGCCTGATATCACATGGCTCCAGACATTTTAACCTACCTCTGCAGAGTGAAACCGATTAAAACAGGACGTTCTTGCTAAATAAGATGAAACCAGTGGCTGATTATTGTGTATTGTGTAAGGCCATCATAACCACCACAGAGCTAAATATTATGAATGCTTTTCCTGCCCCCCTTTCATTGCTTGTTTAGTAGATGGATTAATAGCAGCAAAGCTAATCGGGGATCCATAGGGACAAATACGGTACTTTTAAACCAAATACCACACTCTCAACTGTGGAAAGCACCTCTAAACTTGGACTCGTGTTTGCAGGGCAGGCCGTCACACTTACCAGTAGTCATATGTGTCGTCCCAGTTGTCAAAGTGAACCAGAAAGCGGCTGTCAGCAACGTCGGCCACTGTCGCCACACACACCAGACACGGATTCTTCCTGTCCACCGCCTCCAACTTCATGCCGACTTGAAATTTCGAGGTGCTTGTATTCTGATTGAGATTGAGACACGTCTTACTGAAGCAGACTCGAATTGTCAATACTGTTCTCAGTACAGTGCTGTTCTCAGTATGTCATTGCAGATAACGGGGTTGTTATCTTCATTAGCCATTTTCCCAGTTAGCACAGAATTGTGTTTCTTAAATGAGATTTCAATGAAACTTTTTTTTATGGCTAGTCTTTAGGTTATGACTCGCCGTCCATACATGGAAAACTGATCTAATTTATGTTTATGACCATTAAGTTCCTCTTTTATTTTGTCACTGAGAAAGTTAACCTGTTGAAAAGTGCGAGTATGAAGATAATCACTGGGCTATTGTGAAACCAGTCTGTCACCAGTTAAACAGATAAGCATGACATGAACATGTGATGACCAAAAGAAGAAGTCCTAAAACGTCCCCAGAGCCCTGACACAGATAAGATTTTTCTGGTTTTTCCATCCGGCTCCAACGCATAGTTTCTTAGAAGGTTCTGGACTAGATAACGAGGTACACACACTCCTTCCCTCCCTTGGTTTCTCTCTCCCTTACAGCTTGTCTGGGCACTTTGAATACACATTGTAAAGGTTAGCCCTGCGGCATTTCCACACAGTGCCATGGAAAGACCTTTTCGTGTCCCAATGGAGACTTTGTGCGAGGGGAAGAGAGAGAAGGTCAGCTGTATGCTGCATAGTTGATTTGGTTATTTATTTATCCTTGGAAAGGCACAGAGGAGCCACTTACACTGTTTTGGGCTTTGAACAGATTCTTTGGTGCAGCCTGTGCATTGCAGGCCTCAAGGTACTTCTCCCAGTTAAACTCGTTTGCTTTATAACCTGAGAGAGAAGCACAGACAAAAAAGAAGAGGAAAGAAAAATGGGAGGGGGACAAGAGAGGAAAAAAGAAAAGAAAGAAAGAATGAAAGAAAGGAAGTAAGTAAGGGAGAGAAACAGAGGTGTTACATAGTTGGAGTAAATGGAATTTTGGTGCTCATTTAGACGAGTCTACTTGTGCTACAGACTATTTGAAAACTCATCAAAAGATGAAATTGGTGCTCAAGGGGGTCGTATGCAGTCTAATGTATACAGCAATTAGGGGAAATAGGACTGCAATGTTTACTTCTACTGGAGAGTCTAGCACATGGCTGCAGAGCATTTGGATGCAGTTTATTACTTCACTTTTTCAATGTAGTCAACAATAATATAATAAAGTTGTTGGTGTTTTTTCCTTTTTTTTCTTTCACATAGAAGACCTTATTTGAAAACTTATTTTCCACATATTTCACAGTACCTTCTTAATCAAGGTTTTATTCACTACAATATTCATCTCTTGATGCGAATGTTGTCTGCGAGTAAGTTTTCCACCTTTCAGTCCCACACTCCGTTACAATGAAACGAATCTACATAATGCATGATACAGACTCCTCTGTCTACCCCCAACCCCAAGCTCCTTCATCTGTTAATCAATACAATGCTTCATAAATGAATGTCAAAAAAAAAAAAGACTTCTTTTATCTGTCTGGTCAGTGTTGAGCAGGACTCACCTTTTGGGGGGTGGAGTTTGTGGCCGGTTGCTTCACACCAACCAGCTGGTCGTATGTCTGGAGAATCTGCATTTACCCAGCAGTCATAACACTCCGAGTACCCATCTATGTGCAGACGCAACCGATGACCGAGCACCTTGAAAGACAAACCAAGACATCCATTACCAAGACATCACAAAAAAAAATAAATGTGTGTGTAAATATTACACACATATTACACACACACACACACACACACACACACACACTACGATTAGATCTATTAGTCATTGCTTGTATAAAGAATACCTAATACTGCTGACCTTCTATATAGTGCCATATTCAAACTGATTATTCAGTTTGACTATAACTTTCATTTCACCCCATTAACTTTAACTTTCATATCACCCCATTAACTTTCATATAAAATGGATTGAATTTAAAGTGGGCATGCCTTCTGAGGGGTCCTAAAGAGGGCACTAAACCTCCCTATGCTCTGGTGTAAAGGCATTTTCCTGTTGGCTACCAGATGTGCTGACATTTACAACAGGAACCCTGTAAATGTGGGTGACCACAGTCATATGTCAAGGCTCTGAAAATGCTACCCATTAATAAATGGTAAAGGCCATCTGTAAACACCTGAGTGTGTGGTTAGGCGGTAAATATGCGTCCTCTCTCATTTTGCAAAATGTAATGTAAATCTAAACTCAATGGATTAACTATTAGTGTTGGTATTAATTATTATGTAATTTTACTCCCATTTAGGCAACAAGAGAGCAACTATACAGTATACATTGGGCCCTATTTATGCAGTCAGATATGCCTCGTTACCCATGGTCAGCGTACATTGGTTTGGGATGTTCATGGGACAATATTGTGCAGTTTTTGATGCCAGAAAAAAGATGATCAATGCACCCAGTGCAACAATCAAAGGAATTTGATTTATGTTGCTTAGTTAATTACCTTTAAGAAGCATAAGCAAATGGGTTCTGGCTGGTTGGTAACTTACCGACTCCTACAGACATCATTAGATGCAAACAAACAAATTGATTTTAAAACATCATGTATCTACCTATGTTTTTATCTATGGTCTAATAACATTAAACAAATGGCTGTGCTCAGTAAATAAGCAAAGTCTGCCCTTTTTACATAGGCTTTGCCTGAATACTTAAATGACTACTTGCATTTCCAGAGAAGAAAAAAAAGAAACATGCGCTGTCCTTGGGTTGTAGGCAATGAGATTTAAAAAGAGGAAAACACAGTCTTTTGATAAATAGTTTCTCTTGTCAAAGGGGAGTTCCTAAAAGAGAATACTGCAGGCTATTGTTTTATTGTAGCCTAACTAGTTGATTTCACATGAATAAACATTGCTTAGCAATCCTGTAGTTGACAAAAGCAAGGTGTGCGTGTATTGTGCACAGGCCTCTTCTTCCCACTAGGCTATGCCCCCATCAATTTTAGTACCGCACCACTGACTTCAAACCAGGGTTGTCCCAGTAAGCAGTGCACAGCGGACAAGAACACCCAGACTAGCAGATAGGTTTTTGTGCAGGTGTGTCTGCTTGAGCTGACACACCTGTGGGGGGGCATATGGTTATCGGCAAGTCAACATGCTCTAGTGGAAGATTGAAAGGTGTCAGTAATGAGACTGCAGAGAAAGGGGGGGGGGGATTTGCTGGGAGTGGATGAGGTGTGACAGGAGTGCTGAAAAATCACTCACCTCTGCAACAGAGAGCACACAGAACATGGAGGGGTGTAGCGGGTCAATCCCCTCCAAACGCATCCCCACTTTAAAGCTATTCCTGCTTTGGGGGAACGACTGGTACTGTGGAGAGCAAGAGAGAGAGAGAGAGAGAGAGAAAAAGGAGCATGAAAGCACGAGAAAGAAAGAAAGAAAGAAAGAAAGAAAGAAAGACAACAATGGCAGGGTTGTAATTTTGATATTGTAATGGATACAAAAGAGAAAGAGAGAATGCAATAATAAAAAAAAAAGAATTCTAATGAAAAATGGTAGGGGTGTGCAGAGTGATTTAACAAGGCAAAAGGGCAATCTATTCTAACTTTGCAGAGAGCCTTCAAGAAAACATGGAGACCCACGCATGTACACACACAAACATAAGGAAGACAAAAGAGGACATTTCCATGCCTTGAGTGACTGCCACACAATCACCAACAAACAAACAAAGGTGTCAAAAATCAAATGAATTTTTGTCTTTTTACATAGACAGGGAGGACAATGTGATTTCACGACCAAACAGGAACTATGGTTCTCGGAAGTATGTGTGCGTACACACACACACACACGGCTCACTCTTCCTCCCTCTCTCTATGCATACTGCCTGACTGGGTTAGTTGCCATGGAAACAGCCGCTCGCTTGCACTGCCGCATGAACAGATGTCCCGTCAAATCCCTTCATAGAGAAATTCATCTGTGCGCCGTGTTCGGAGAGTAGCGGATTTATCTATCTACATCGCTGTGTCTGAAGGGGACCCGGAACACACAAGAGACTATCTCCAGAAAACTCTCCAAAAATACTCTGCACCTCACTAACAGACTAGCCAAAACATGTACCAACATATAAATAAAATAAAACTATACTAATAGTTATATACTAATTTCTGATCATAACTGCAAAATATCCACCATAGTCTTGGATGGAGTTTTGGTAGAATGAGGGAGAAATCTGTCATGATGCAGTCATTCACAGACCCCTTGTAAAGGGCTCAATGGAGCAGTAATGAAAACTGAAAAAGAAAAAAAAAACAATTTCTGGCCCAGATATGGAAGTGAAGGGGCCATCTCTGCCATACTATTGTACAATCACAGTCAAAAACCTAAGTTCAGTGGAGAAGGCCCAAGTCTTTAACCAAGAATCTAGTATTTGTCAATTTGCGTTCATAACTTACTTTACTGACTTGTTTGGCAGATATCATTTGTGAATCTTACTTTAGTCAAAATAATTTAGTCAAAATGTATATTCTTATTCTTACTCTTATTGTTATCATCATCCTTCCGTTCACCTCCCATAGACCTTGAAAAGCAAAGTAAATACTATGATAACAACCACTTAATAAAGATGTTTACAGTGTACTGTGACTACATCCTCTCTTTTCTTCTTCTGTCCACTTCGCTCGCTCGCTTGCTTTCTCCCCCCCCCCCCCCCCCCCACCCCCCCCCCCCCCCACCCCCACCCCCCCCTCATTCCACTCAGACAGACACAACTGAAAAACACAACCCCACACCAAAACAATGCATTGAGGCAATGCAGAAAAAAATTTAAAAAGTGACAGTGACCGAGCCTCTTTGCGAGAGGAGGAACCTGCAGATACAGCACATCTCCACAACCCCTTCGCCTGCAATAACGCAACTGTAAAAGGCAAGACATGTTCATTCATATTATTTGTTTCTAGGATTTTTGTTTTGCAAAGTGAAGCTAAAAGCTTAAAAGCTAAGAATATGAAAAAGCCAAAGCTGTTTTTTTTTTATCCCATTTGCGATTTTGAAAAAGGGTTCTACAAGAACAGCTCTTTTAAATGGTTCCCTGAATTCCATCTCCACTAGATTTGAGAGGGAGGTAAAATTAAACTGCACTGTTGTTAAAAACACATCATATTAACATAGAGATAATGGTTGTAGTGTTTTGGTTTGCTCTTACAATACTCTTACAAGACAAGCAAAAAAGCCTGTTGTGGGCTCATCTTCTATTTCAATATTACCAAGGACGTATATTAAATAAAGTATGTTCAAGAGACAAAAAAAAGAATAAAAAAAAAAAAAAAAATTCTTCAAGAAAAGTTTGTTTATATTTGTTCCTAGACAAAGACATTTTGTGTTGACAACTTTGTTGTTTTCTCAAATCCCAATTTGTGTTACAGCAAAACCTTTTATGTTAGACCTAACTTCTGACAGTAGATATACATGAAAAACTGTATTGCAAATTACAGCAGAGCAAATCTTTTTAACTGATGACCCTAAAGCAAAGTTCAAAATCTTTGACAAATCTGTAAACGTGCCAAATGAATGACTTTATGACGGTCATCTTCAAACCACCTGTTTGTGTGTTTTGTCTTGTCTTTTGGCCATGTCTGCTATGAGGTGTATAATGAAATCTGGGACTCGTGACTGTACCTCGGTGAAAAGGCGCACTGGCGCGGCGACAGCCACCTCCTCCCCCAGGTACTGCTCCCATGACCACGGCCTCTTCTTGCTGCTCACTGCACCGAAACAAACAGCACTTCCGCTCACACTGCAGCCTTGGCTGACCTCATTAACACAGAGGATATATACTACCACCACACAACTTTAAAAAAAAGAAATACAAATTCTCCTGAACATTGATTAGTCACTGCACATTATAGTACACACTTTTCAAGGCAGCTGGCCTGCTAACTAGTATGGGCTGGAGTATCTAGCATGGGGCTTTAGTCTATTGGTATTGAGGTATTGGTTATATGACTTTGGTGATGTGGTTTAAATTATGTTAACTGACTATGCTAATTATGCTAATGGGTAATATATGTGACACTTTAGTCACATGATGAGGGGTATGGTCTACAGGTCACATCACACCCACATGTCACTAGATATAAACTCCTGATATTCCCATCTCCAGCTGATCAAACGTTTTCAAGCTCAAAAACTCCAGTTGCCTGTTACTGAACACGATGACTACCATGACCTGGATGAATGAGAGTCTTCACAGACAACAAGAACTGACCTTGTGAGGTGGACACTTTGTTCTTCATCTTTGCAGGATCCTCTTTTGGTCGCTCCTGGAAAGAAAGGAACATGAAAATCATGAACAGCAAGGGCATGTCAAATATTACACTTTGATATTGTTTGTTCCATGGAATGATAAGGCACAGCCACGCCTCCCTGCGCACTTCCTCTCAAATATCATCTCCCTACTGTGCTAGCCTGGATGTGATCCTATTGAGCTTGTTGTCTCCGGAAGCATTTTTACCGGATCCAATCAGCTAACACAGGGGAGTGATGTTAAAATAGAACTAGAATTCTTTCAGGTAAGGCTAGCTGTCAGTAAAAAACGGATCTAATCTGTTTTAACCCAAATACCTCCAGCAAGCAATGGTTTCTCACTACTGAATAGACAGACCCTCTGTAGAGAACAAAGTATAGAATAAGAGGGTGGTTTTAGTAACAAGCCAGGCACATTCCAAATCACTACAAATTATTAGCTTTAGTTTCTATACTGAAACACAGTAACTACTACTAACATTTATGCATTGTTGGGGGAAAAAAAAAAAAAAAACCCTGATGCGACCTGTTGCCCAGATAACTCATCTACAATGCAAGTATGTCAGATGTCTCAAAAACTAAAGAATGTTACATATTGTACTGTAGCAACCTTAAAGTTCCATCTAGTTGTTGATACTCACTCTCAAACAATACTCATCTGTTACACCCCTAGAATTCAGGTTCACTTTCTTCTTCTTGTCCTTCTTATCCTCTGCCTGCATCGTTAGAGACAGGATTGATTCTACGGGGGTTAAAAAAAAAAAAAAAGAGAATCAAGTTAATTAAGAAGAAATCAACATGAGCTTAATTTTATGAGCCGCCAATATCCTGCACTACTGGTTCCTCGCTCATGATGCCCCTCTCCCCTCCCGCCTTACTGGGGGAAGAACAAAGTCGTGTCTCGGGAAAGCGCACAGAACACACTGCAAATGGTACTGTGCATAAATACACCCCACTTCACTCCACTGGGTGAAGAGTCAACTGAAAGTAGCTAATCACTCATTAACTGTTCCGGTTACAATTAAATAGCATACACTGTAGCCCAAGCGCTGGCTTGCTGCCAAGTAGACTGTTTGAATTATGTGAGCTATGAATTATGGTTTAAAAGGTACTCTTTGTTGTTTCATTGAGGACAAGAAAAATACCAAAGACATAAAGTCATTAATAATGTACAGCCTCTTGCAATAACACAGTCTGTACACTGTGCACAGATGTTATCTTGCCATCTGCAGCGGAGTCTTTAGAGAAGTGTGGAATTTGTCTAAATCTATTCATTCGGTGTGTCCATTGTGGAGCGTTTTACAGTATTTTTGCTCTAAAATGTCAACAGGTGTGTCCACCCCGTTTTATTTGTTAACTGCATGCAGGAAGCAAATTAAATGCACAGGCGTCAACGAGAGAAAGGCCACGGCCTTCAGATATCCCAGCAGGCAGTGCTTCCTGGGAGACGGGAGGCGGTGGAATAGAAGCGGAGAGGCCAGATTAAGTGGGCTTGCTCCGATGCACACTGAGGCTCAAGCGCTCACTTAAAAACATCATGGGGGACTTCTCACAGCCACTAAGCAATTTTAGCCAACCCCCTCACATTCACACACACACAAACTCCTCTTCCCTCCTCCCATTAGCGTTCCTTCAGGGGACTCCAAAGGTAAAACTATTCTGCAGATTTAGTATTTATATCAGCACGAGTGCTGATGAATCAGTTCCACTGCCGCACACAGGGGAGCTGTAAAATGTTCTCCAGCTCTCCACATAACCACCCCACCCCAAAGTCAGGCCTAATTGAATGTTGTGTGTTTTTTTTTTTCCCTTGAAGGACAATAATAAAGGTATGATGTCCCCACAGTGGACTTCTGGGCTTCGTCTTCCTCCCTTTAAATTACAGGGCTGGGTCTCAAGGGGGAGAGCCTTTGAGTTAAACGTACTGACTCACCGTTCAGTGTTTGTTCCCACCCAGGGATCCCTAGCAGGGACTCAGTCTCCGAGAGGCCATTCCAATCACGCTTGAGCTCTGCTTCTCCAAATGCCTTTGGGGAAACAATCCTGGAGAGACAGACAGAAAGACAACATTAGGGCTCGGGGCCGGTTTTTGGGCAAACCTAGGCTGTGTGCTTATTTAGGTCATGGGCAGCATGAGTAGGCGGCAGTGGTGACAGCCTATACCTGTTTTAAAGCCGATTCTCAGTCAGTGTCTGACAGGGCGGAGATGGAAAAGGTCAAGAGAATGACGGACATAATGAACAGTAGAGTTACTATGACAGTAATTACTAGAGGGAAACGAGAGAGAGAGAGCGCAACAGACAAAGAGAATACAACAACAAACAAAATGAGAGAAAGAGAGGGCAGGGTTTTCACCTGAGGGGTTAAGGTTTGTCTTGAAGCATCTTGATTACTTAATTCATTAAGATTAATACTGAAGAGGAGCCAGGAGAGCAGGTTGGCTTTCCTGCTTTTGTGCAAATTCATTGTTCTCATTACAGACACAGCCATTCAAACTCTGGGATTCCTGCCTAATTCAGGCCAACAGCGTTCAGGGCAATGATGCATCCGAAACAAACAGCGCATGCAGCATGCAGAATGCAGCGCGCAACCAAACAAATCACAACCAACAGCTGTACACTGGAATGATTGTTTACGCTGAAAGGGTAGCATCAAAACAGAAATGATTTGGTGTGAAAAGGCTTTTGATCTAGTCAGGTACTCTCAAGTGCAAATAGTTCCAGGGTAACCTAAGGCACAACGTGATTACTAACGCGTGGAAATCTCTCCTGAGGGAAGGAGAAAGCTCATTTCAGTGTGTAATAAGTACATGACTATTGCCATGTGTGACAGCGGCATAAACGGGCGGTATAATGAGACGTGTCAAACGAATAATAAAGACATTTAATCTAGTCTCGTCAAACGCAAACAGAAAATTCTTGTCATTAATTCACCATGTATTAAATTGTCAAAATCTGATTAAAAAAAAAAAAAAAAAAAACAAATAAAACAAATAAAGGATAAACCGACATAAACAATTACAACCCATCTTAAAGGCGCTCTAAGCGATGGTGTTTGATGTCACTTCTTGTTGACGTTCGAAGTATTGTCAAACAAAACGGAGGATAGCTCCCTTCTCCCCCTCCCTCCCATGCTTCCTGAAAGACTCATGAACATGCAACCCCCACCCAACCCCTCCTCCAAATCCTTCTTGTCGTTTACTGGCTGGAACAATGTTTGTTATGTTTCATTTCGTTTGTTATGCTAGGTTTGCCTACTGTGTTTTTTAGCCGTTTGTGGAGCCTGGGCTGTCTACAGAGACCGCGTTTTTTTACTGTGTGTTCAGGGGACAGGCAGCTAGCAGATTGTGAGGAGATGTTTGCTGTATGTAACAACAAATGTTTTAGTCCTAAAAACGCGTCACATCGCTTAGAGCACCTTTAAGAGATCTCAAGACAGAAGGTTCAATTTCATCCAGATGACTTATGGGCCAGTGCAGAGTTTGGTATTGTTCCACAGTAACAAATGAGTGTTACACACAACGCACAGGGGAACTGGCCTGCACTTAATTAGTGTAATGGCCGCCAGAGGGGCCATGTATGTAAACACTTACTGAGCGGCAGAGGTGGACACAGAAATAAATCCTCTCTCTCATTCTGTCTCTCTCTCTGCCATTTAGCAGCTGGAACTGAACATGATCACACATCAGTGACATAATCCACAGAAAGGAAAATCAACGGGTTGTATGGGTGAGATATACAGGGGGCTTACAATTAGAATACAATGCCATTAGATGAACAGGCATGGCAGAAAGGCCTAGATATGTGAACCACCGCTGATTGTAATGTTCCCTCACAAAGTATGAAATACTCTCAATTCAGCAAAGGGTTAGACTTCTTACCTATAAAGTATAAATTATGGTATGCTATATGATATAATAAACATAGAGACAGAAATCAGTTTAAGTCTATTTTTATTATGTTAGAGTACTTTTATTTTAAGAGACCGTTTATTAACACATTTTTTTTACCCCCCATTACATAGAATTTGTTGAGGTGTTGGAAGAGCTTTTGTAAAGATCATCACCGACTAATCTGCAGTCTAACACATAGCAAAAAAGACAGAAGAGACAGGGACAGAAACCACCGCCGCCTGAAGAGAATTCATGTAATACCTTTTCTTCCAGCAAAATAGGCAGTCTGATTATTTGGTGCTCGCTGAAAGGTCTCCTACACAAAAGAAGATCAAATCTAGGCTAAATGTACAAATGAGGGAATTGTCGAGGAAAAAAAAAAAAAACCTACTCTCGCAATCAATTTAGCCTATATGTCAGCCCGTCTCTGAGGCCCTTAAAGTCCTTCAGCTCACTCTTAATCAGATTCCTGTTTTTGATTAGGCGCTTCAGCGGGGTAATTGCAGGCACTTTGACTTGGTGAAGACGCACTCTGCCATGGGAGCGACTGTTGCGCTCGCTCACCGTGGGACCGGCGAGGCGAAAAGATAAAGCGTAATCTCCCTTAATCTGAGCGTAATACATTTAGGTGCTCCATAGACGGCAATGAAGACGACACATCTCTGACACATCCGAGCTGATTCGAAACCCAGTCGTAACCGTCGCCACAACACCAAGTTTCTCTCATCTCAGTGTAATCAGATACCGACCCAGTGTCTCCCTCTGGCTTTTTCGGGAGGGGGAGTGAGGGGGTTCAAGAGGAGAGACTTGAACCCTCTCTGTTTTTTTTAATCCATCGAGCAACACTGACCTTTCAGCGGCTAAGGTTCATAATAAATGCCAGATTCCCTATCTGGCTCATCACTGGGCCTTCCCGTAAATTATGAAGGTTATCAGACCCCTGTGAGAATCAACAAGTGCTCTAGTATCTCATTGTTCTCTCCTCAGGATCCTGTCTGCAAGAGTATTACCAGGCAGTAGAAAATAAATAAATCCTTTATAGAAATCAATATTGTTTTTCTGGACCCGTCATTTTTCTTGTTGTTCTTGTCTTCCGTTAAATGATGAGGTGAACTCAAACAGGCGGCGGGGTTGAACCCGAGGCTTTAGTTCTTTGCAAAGCTTTTTCTCCCCTGCAGCAATGCCGTTCATTTGCATCTACGGATTTGCAGTGAGCCAAGTGCTTTTCCACCCTCCCTCTGCACACCGCTCCCACTTTCAGTCTACGACAACAAATAACGTTCCGTCTCAGGCAACAGGGTCTTTTATCCCACCACCCATCCATTACATTTGGGCAGCAGAATTATGTGTGTGTGTTTCTGTTTGTGGATGGCATGGATGTGGATGTCTGAGGGGATGCACAGATTTCTGTGCCTCTATTCAGATAAGTCGAGTCCGAGCCAGTGCAATATAACAACTCAAGAGATCTGCAGACCAGCGAGTCCTTTCATTATCACCTCTTCTTTAAGTGCGCTAGTGTGTGTCTGGGGGTCAGGTGTGCAGTAGCAATATAGACATTATACTCACCACCATCCATCAAACAAAGAGGGGCCCTTGCTGAGTGATTAACGTTTGCACATGTTGTGACAAAAACGTGCCATGTGGGGCAATTGGATTTCAACAAAAGTGAGCGCAAGGCTCTTTTTTTTTCCTAACACCCGTGACACAAAGCCAGACAGTGAACATGGAACAAAAACAAAAATATGGAGCCATTTTTTTTCCCTTAAACATCATGTGGAAATTGAGGGTAGCTGTTTGCTGACTGGGTCTACAGATAGTATGCTGTTTTGATGCTGGTCAAGTACAAGCAGGCAATGGAACAAGACAAGAGGTTACGGCAAGATTAAATCTACCATAAATTACTACAGACGGAATGACACCTTTTTTTTGCTATACACGGTTAGGGGCAGAGTGCTGGAATGTTGTCTAATTGAAAGTGTCTCTCATTCGGGACCTGACAGGGATTAAATGTCACTGCGGATGGCCACGGCTCAGGCTGTATCTGCTGAGCAACATGAGGATCACAGCTGGAAGGGAAGTGATAGTGAATGAAATGCAGTCCTTCCCATTTACTACACAGCAGACTGCAGAGAGCCGCTGGGGGAGCAGGGTGAGACACGAGGGGGTCGGATCACTGTGATAGACTAATTGTACGGGGTGAGACCTTTAAAAAAATAAAAATAAAAAGACGCTGTCTGCATTAAAGTGATCCTGAGTAAATTACACAGTTTATAACAGTATGACAAAGCAGGAAGCTGCAGACTCTCTACACTGCTCTATAATCTAGGATCACAGGTGACACTGCTTCTTAAAGGAAAAATCTGGCGTGAGTCAGGTCAAAAGCCCTGTTGTCAAAGTCACTGAATGCTGTCTGTAGGAAAAAGAACCAGGCAATTTCATGCAACAAACCGAATAATGAGCCTAATATCATTTTTTTTCCAGATTTGCTTTGCTGTTTCAGAGTTTGGTCTTATTGATCTCTCGAAAACTTGAGGCCTAGTCAATCCACTCGCTTTTCCATACTCACACATTTCCTCACTTAGCCATTACCATGTATTTGCTAGTCTATCTAGCTATGCATTTATAGATACTGTAATGTAGATACATTGGCAATAGCAGTGTATCGCTAGGAAAGCAGTCAATGTTTTCAATGCCAAATTTCAATTTTCAAATTTCAAATTTCAGTGAAAGTCTGCACATCAGTGCCTTTTGAATGTTTCAATGAACAGTTGCAGGTATCCATATCAATGTTTACACATTATTTTAATAGGTTATTGTTTAAAAGGCTATACACTGTTTAAATAGGCTATACCTCTAGTGCATAGCAACAGGTAGAGTGGTTTCACTGATGAGAACATCCTCTAAAACTGAGTGCTCCCACTGCACTGTTTTTATTGTCTACAGTAGGTTTAAAAAGTACTATTTGACTATTGTTTTCTTTTTTTACCAATCTACTAAGTCTTATCAGGAGGTGGACTACACCTTTAGAAATATTAAACCTATATTAGCAGGTAAATGCCCCATATACTTAAAGTTAATTTCCCAGCGCTAGCAGACACTGAACAAAAAAATAATTGATTCACACTGGGTTTCTGCACTGTATTTTACATCCATAGCTTAGGTAATCTACAATTCCTATCAACTATGACTATAGATGTTAAATGCAGAGCATATTCTGACAACATCTGTGCTAACCCAGCCTCTGCCAGTGTCTGACGCAGCGAACAAATAACCTTGTCTTTTTAACACCCTGTTCTACCTGTTCGGCTACAGGTACAGCACAGTCTGTTTTCCAAACGATAGCTGCCGCCGTTTTACATCAGGCTAAAGACAGGAGTGTTTTTGTAGGGAAAATCTGGCATTGACAGGTGGTCCTCACTGGTGTTGTTTACACAATGCCTTCCCTCCAGGGATAACATTATTCCATCAGTTAAAAAAAAAAGCTAGCAGCATCCCTAGTTCCAGGCATTTTGCATTATACCTGAATGAAATATAACAAAGCAAGCGTACAAACAAACAAACCACTTTAACAGAATTGTGTTAAATGTACAGGTGTGATCAAAACTATACATCCACAAGTTCTTCACCAAAAATGAATAGCAGACTATATATTGCTGACGAGATTAGCTTTGTTTTGAATAGATTTGTTCACAGCTGCTACTTTTGTTACACTAGGGCTAAAAAAAGATAGTTATTTAAGCTTTCTAAAAATGAATGGCCTACCACGCTGTGTGAATTGACAACATTCGCTTTTGTGTGGCCTTGTGTGGAATTCAAAGCAGCACTGTTTTGAGGCGTTTGACATTTGCCAACATCTTTGGGAGCTGAGCAACATCCATGTGCCCCTGACGTGTCATTTCCTTTCCTCCCATTCAAATGAAAAACAATGGACAGACAGGCTGTACACTGAGAGGCTCGCTTTTTTGTCTTTTCAGCACCAGCCACCAAACAACAACAACCAAAATAAAAAATACACACACACAAAGATCAGAGATCTTATCTAGCTGATCTTATCTATCTGATGTAAACTGTGTCAAGGAACTCAGGGAAACACAAGCGACATAAATATTATTCACGAGCCTCACACAGGCATTACGTATAGCCACAAAGCAAGTATTTTAGCTTTGCGACATTCAAAACATCCACAGCCTATAGCAGAGGCAGGGAGAAAATGAAACAGAGCACTGCATTTATCTGAAAATGCTCACACCTGTTGTTTGAATACTACACCTATAGCAGCTCATGATAGCCTCTCTATGGAATGATCACTATGCCAAACAATCTACTGATACTGTGGACTAGGGGTGGGCAATATAGACGATACATACCGTATGCAATATGAATTTTGCCAATGATAGAGATTTTGGGTCATATTGCCATACCGTGATAGGCTCATTGCGTTTCCACAACCATGTGAAAAAATGTTGACCTGTAGCTTCACCTTATTGATAGTACCTTTTCATTCTTGCAACGAAACTGTGAGAGCCTACAAATTGAACAGCTACTGCCTGACACAAATGCAGCTTACCAGTTTACTTCTGTGTGAATTTGAGAGTCCAATATAACCTCCGAACGATGACTAAAAAACTGTTGTACATTTGACTTTATGCTATGGTAACCATTAAGAAACTGTTATGCTGTAAGTTACATACCAAAGTATACCGTGATATATATCATCTACTGTCTATGGTTCAAAATATATCGCAATATAAATTTTAGACTATATCGCCCACCCCTACTGTGGACCTCCCGTTTTTAAATGGAAAGATTTAGGAAACAAACACCACACGATTTGTGAAAAACAACCTCACTCCCTGCACATGAAGATGACCAATTTTGTCTTGCTCCCCCCCCAAAGAAAAACAAAGAAACGCACAATGACACAATGATTTGGCTTCCATTATCATTCCATTGACATAGACAAGTGAGCTTAAGTACACATCAGATATGAAAAACCATCTTGTAGCCTAACTGATAGCAGGCAACACGAGTTAAGAAAGAGTGCAAACACTGAGTTTTAATTAAAAGCTCCACTGAACAGGCACAAAACACACACCCCACAGACATCAAAGACACAGGCTAACTTGCTTTCCTTCAGATTCAAGTATATGATCAGAGGATCTTATGGCCAGTACCTTTAGCATCCCAAGAACTAAAAGGGCTCTGCCAAGGTTGTTGGGAAATCAACCGCACCAACAGAAAGATGATATTTGACACCTTAAGTGAGTGAGTAGGCTGTGTGTGGAGTAAAGTGTGTGTCTGTGGTGGTGTACATCTCATTTACTATTGTCTGACAAGCTGGTGGAAAATTCCCCATCTTTGCTGCAAAGGCACTCTCTGTGCGTGCCAGGATGAGACTTCTGTGAGGGTTTACACCAGCTGAAATCTAAATAATAGGATTCAGTCGTTTCATATTGAGAGAAAGTTTTAAAGATGTATGCAAGCACACCTCTTTGTATACACCAATTTCATGTATAGTCTTAATACAGCTGAACAGGAAGTACTGTACAGCAGCCATAAAAACAGTGAGAAGCAGGAAGCATTATGAACTACTTCCCGACCTCAGAATAAAACAGCTTCACAATCTTTTTTCATGATGTCCTTATCTACACTTCTACAGCAACTGTTTCAGCAACTGTTTTGCTGCTATGCTTGTTTGAGATCAAATTTAAAATAGGGACAGGGGGGCCAACAGATTAAAAATGGAAAATGTTTTTACAAACTGCAACAAAGAAAAATCAATGCTTTACCTGAATGTGTCTGTGGAACTATAAAAGGTTCATGAAACTCGTCATATTTTTACTACAATCTCACTAACAAGATTGCCTAAGTAGGCTTTGGTCAGTCCCACTCCATCTTTCTATTCAAAACCATTTGAAATGCTTAAATGGACTGCAGCAACAAGTAAGCAACAAGTAAGCTTAATTCATTGCAATAGTAAGTAAGGCTTTGTTTTGTTTGTTGTTTGAACTCAACAGGTGTACACTTTTAGTTGGTCTGCTTTCTTCTTCCTCCACCTATTTTCAATTTAATTTCAAATAAGGCCAACAATAGTAAAAAAAAAAAAAAAAAAGAAGGCAGCCCACCACCTGACAAATGTAGTGCCAAGTTGTTTTTTTCTGTCATACACATCATCTATGCATTCTAAATATAGCATAATCCTACAAGAAACATTTAAACACAATACATTGCAGACTGCAAAGCCTGTTATGCAGAACAGTTAAAGTTTTAAGTCATCATAAAAAGGGCTCAGGATTACAGTCTTAAGCGTCTGGAACCTTCGAAAATTACATATTTATTGGACAATGGTTGCACTTTCAACATAGCGTGGTAATGAGAATTCACAAAGGACAAACAAATAAATGCAAGAACAGGAGGAAACTACTCCACCCATAAAATAATAAACAAAATACAATAAAAAACACATTATATGGGTTAAAATATTATTTTTTTGACCTATAAGCTTTACCCACTTAGTGCAAACACAAACTAGCCATGAAATTACAGTCCACGAGGAAGAGTTTTAATTGTCGCAAACAAAATTGCTGGCGTGAAAAATGTCCAAAGGAAACATTTCCGACTACAGAATTATAGTTTCACTTAGCAAAACAGCTAGCTTCGCAATGTTTACACTAATATGTCATGTTTGACCAACATATTATATCGACAAAATTAGGACTTTGACGTCGATTCAGAGTATTCTTTGTGTCTACTGGGTCATCATCTGAGAGAAGGGGCATCTTATTATATGTTAGCTTGCTTAATAGGAGAAAACATGAGATTAGCAAGGATAGCCATCTCAACGCATTTAAATACGGAACGTGAACCCGACAAGGACTTCGAATTGCTTTTATATCAATTTGTGGAGCTCTCCTAATGTGTGTGATTAGTCATCCCAAAAAACAAACTACTGTAACCCAGAGGTTGTATGAAATTATTAATTCCTTACCCACTCGCAGTCGGTTTACCCCTCAACGTTGTGACAGCAGAAACAGGGTTCTTTCGACGCGATTTGCGCATGCTCCAGAACAGCCCTCTACTGGAGGTAAAACTAAATATTAGATGGGACTTCAGCAGGTGTGGACGACGAATGTGCGTACTAAGGGAGGAAAGAAAATTAATAATAAATGCAGGAAACGAAGTTTTTCCTATGTTTATCAAGCCAGGTGTATCACTGAAATTTTAAAAGCGGTAAGTCTACGCTTTTCAAAAGAAATGTTAAAGTTGGCTGTGAACACTGCCAGTGAACAAATGTTGCCTGCCTAGATACACATCCTGCATTCCATCACAGATAGCCTAAAATATAGCCTTGTCTAATTTTGCATTCATTTTAGCTAACATGCTGACTGTGTGATGCACTACTGAGACTGAGTCTTGCCCACAATTGTCATCACATTAATATTTTATGCATAGCTGTAATAAATATATAACACCATCTGCTCTAAACATGCTAATAACAGTACTTTTCAAATTACAGAGGGCATTTCCAAACATACTAGAGTGCTTTTTATTCTTTATTTGTGATCTAAAGGTAGGCCTATGCAGGATGTTAACTTTGCCAGTTAGCCTTTTACCTAACCCATGGATTATCACATCCTGTGCAATTAAATATTTAAAGCAAATGGTGATGAGGAAATTGATGAGGAATCAGAACGCAACACAGATTACTAAATACCTGACCAAAACATTGACACTTTGACTAATAACAAAACAAACATAAAACTGTCAAAAAATGTTGTCAAAAGGTTGTCAGACGTTGGCTCGTTTTACTTGTTTTTACCAAAATGTTTTGTAAAATCATCAGGACAGATAAAGCAATGCATTTAGACATTATTATCAGAAAAGTTAAAAGGGGAAACATCTAAATTGTATATATACTCATTTGTAGTAGTGTGTACTGATTTGATCCCATGTTTCCCCTTCTGCAGAATCTCTGCTTTTCTTTCTAACCATCATATCTACATTTCCTTGGACTGAATGGACTGAATGTCTTTTTGCAGAGACAGGGAAAAAGGTAAAAAGCTATCTGAGGTATCCCACATTCTATGTGTTTCAGCTATTTTAATGTTACCTCATGGTCATTGAAAAACAATCTGTCTGCATCTGACTTGGAATGGAATGTGCCAAGGTGTCTGAAATATCCTTTAATCATTGTGAGACATAAACTGACTTCATTTGGAGACTAATCATAGCCTATTGAAAGGTATAATCATGCACATCTGCCTGTGTGTGTGTGTGTGTGTGTGTGTGTGTGTGTGTGTTGGAATTAGGGTTGCAAAGGGGTGGAAAATTTCCGGTAAATTTCTGGAAACTTTCCATGGAAACTTTAGCTTGGGAATTTTAGAAATATTCAAAAATGGAAATTTGTGGAATTTATGTGAATTTATGGGAATTAACTGAAAATTTTGGATGATTTTAAGAATCATAGACCATATGACTCATATACCAACGACATATTTTGTCATAAGAAGACATTTTTGCAAAAAAGATACAATTAAAATAAAAATATAGCATTTTTCTGTTAAATAATAAAAATATGTAGATTGTAAACTGAACAAATGGAAAGGGCTATCAAAACATATAAATGATGTATGAAATCCGGTGTTGCTATGCAAAACTGTTTAGCAGGACGCTGAAGAAACAGAACATTTTGTGCTATCTAGCACCATGATAAGCTAACTTCTTTAATACAAAGGTGCTAGCTGGCTTACCTTTAACATATCTGCCTTACCAGTGAGCTAGCAATCTATATTTTGATTGGGCTAGCTAAAATCTAACATTTTAGAACAAATATCATCTAAGTTATATCATCATAACTTGCTTGACTGTTTGTAGTCCTCAAATGTGTAGCCTCACGTGTCTGTATCAGTGACTGTATGTGGCTCATAAAGGTTGCTTTAGCAGTCCATAATTCTAGAAATCATTGAGATGTGATGGGAGGATGCACAATGCGTATAGGAGGTGCGGCCTCAATAGCCCTGCATTAAGAAGTGTGTTATGCCCCTGTGAAGAATAGCAAATTATAGGCTACTCAACTTTATGCATATCACATCTCATAGTTTTAGCCAAGACTGCAAAAATATTATTTTCTACCAACTATCTTTATGTCCCTGACCTTTAGTTGAGATAATTTCCTTTTTTTTCCAATTAATACCCGTTAATTCCCATAAATTCCTGTTAATTCCCATGGAAAGTTTCCAACTTTGAAAATTCCCGGAATTTTGCAACCCTAGTTGGAATATTGACTACAAATCCATGTCTTGGACCATTTCCTTTTGACTTGAGGCAAAGCCTCCTGCTCAGCATGCAAATGCTGTGGGTTGGGGGCTGTACAGATGCCCCAGTAAATGGATAAAGCAAACTCATTTATCCACACATCAAGTGAGGGCCAAACAGACGAGAGCAACAAAGAGAGAGAACTTGAGGGAGGCTCACAAGGGCATGAAAAAGGACAGATGGTAGTGTGGAGGAAATAGCAGGGGGCAATTGGGAGATGTGGGGGGCAGTGTGTGGGGTAGGGAGGATTGGGGTGGGGGGATCTGGGGAAGCCTAATGGGACGTGAGAGTAGGATAGCAAGGTCCTCACAGAGCTTTCTGTCGTGTTTTCCATAGAGCCCCTATATTGTGAGTGCTGCTCAGTGGAACTGACAGCATTGCACGGCCTGAGGCTCAACCTGCCCTGGCTGTGGGATACCCTGGGCACAGACAGGTGGCACAGCACTGCTATGGCAGCAGCAGCTGGCAGCAGGACTTTTTAAACAATATTCTGGTATGGGCTGTTGGAACAGGCACTGAGATTGAATATGCAGCTCCAGGAGCAACCTTCAGATGGGGAAGACAGAGAGACTATGGTAGAGAGAGTATGCAATAATTTGCAATAACTCAAGTGTGAAATGTTCTACATTGCCAGAGGAGGGTTATGGATTTTCTGTTGCAGAGGTTGTCTCATATTTTTTATTCCTCTTGTTGGAATATGCTCTTGTTGGAAGACACATATTTGATTAGTGTCTTTTGTAACCGAAAAAACAAGTCTTTTGAAAAAAGAGCAATGCAGTCCCCAAGAGACCTATTTCCTTTCTCAGTGTCTCGGGCTTTTGGTTATTAATTTCTTCTCAATTCTGTTTCCATATGTGACTTTCAATTTCTTTCAATCAGCAAGAGCTGACTTTCAGAGGATCAACTCTCACCCATCATTTTTGGACAATTTATTGTGTTGTTTTTCCGATTATGTTACATAAGTCATTGCACAGTCATACTGTAGGTTTGCTTTCTATTGACAGTTCTGTCCATGCTCTACGGATCCTATACTGTCAACCAGACTGCCTTGCCCATAAAGTTCTTATACAAGCTGCCTAAAATCTTGAGTTTCATTTAAAAGATGTCTAATGAGATGTTAGACAGATATTTCAGTCAGAGTGTCCTCTTTCTCACTTTTACTGCACTTGTTTACTGAAATTGATTCAAACTGTTATTGCCAAAATTGTTGATCACCCATTATTGAAGTTGTGTGGTTATTACTCTCCCCAGCAAAGTAAATTATTGTGTCTATCAAAAACAACAGTCAATTGGACCCTTACTTTTATTTCTAACTAATATCCGGTAGACAATGGAGCAGATGTCTGCTAAAGCGGCATAGACCTGCAGTGGGTGGAAGTTCATTCACTGCTAATAGATGATGAAGGCTGACTTGTCTGTTAGCTTCTCCTGACAGCTGTGTTAGATGTCCTCTTTTCTGTGTCAAGAGAGATTTGAGTCTATAAAACCGTTGAAAAAGACTGCCCAGTCAAAGGCAAAGTACCTCTCAAATGCACAGTTCAAAACACTTACTTTGTGTTGTATGGCATTTGCATGAATGTTTATATTAAGGGGAAAGGTGAGGCTGGAGTATTATGGGAATGACTAGTGGAAAGATATGGGGGGATGCATGTTGTATTTTCTTTTAAGTGAAGAAAAAGGGGCAGCAATTGGGATGTAAAAAATAACAAAAGATGACATTTTTGTGTTTTGGCATGCCAGAAGCTAAGGAACCTTCGCACATTTTATGCATCATCTACCCGCCCATCTCACCTCCTCTGATGTCTGTGTGTGTGTATGTACATGTGTGTACGTGTGTGTAGGTGTGTGTGTGTGTGTGTGAGAGAGAGAGAGAGAGAGAGAGAGAGAGAGAGAGAGAGAGAGAGAGAGAGATAATGATTATACAGGGAGAGAAAGAACAGAGAGAAAGGGTGGAAAGAGTTTACGTGACATGACAGGAATATCTTTTGTGTACTGGGGATGTGTCTCAAAGCATTTGGAAGACATGTCTGTATTTTCCAAAGAGGTTCCAAAGAAGTACAACTTCAGAAGCTAGCTCAAGGCTGTAGCTGGTGGATCCAAGAGTGTGTAAGAAAAACCATAAGAGATGAATGAGATTAATGATTGAATAATAATTGGCTGCCAGAATCATTCTTAAACCAGAATCTTTATGTTGGCAGGCAATTACAGGAAAGTTTAAGATATCTAGTCTACGCTGTTAGACCTAACATGCTTTAACATGAAAAAAAAAATGGTAATGAAGATGTCTTATGGTTTCAAAGTTGTTTTATCATGCCTTGTTTTATACCAGCCTCCTAATTAAAAGTGAATCAAAATGCTACAATTTTCTCCTGTTGACAGCATGGTTTCAGCTGCATATGCTCATTTTTGTGTGTGGACCTTTCTTATGAATACTGTTTAGGCACTGAAAATGAGGATGAAGAACCCTTGCATTCACATGGTGCACACTGGCACATTACTCAGCACTAGGGGGCGGTATAACGTCACTAGAATATTTATTTACATCTACACAGTCTCCCACTCAGTGATTACATGACATGTGGTACCCGTGAAGTTATAGAAGCTATGCCAATGTGCAGAGAAAAATCTAGCCCGATAAACTCCCAAAGTGTGATCCAGAAAAACTGAATAGGCTGTAGTCTCAATTATAGCTTTAACTCTGACAGGCTTCTCAATTATTTATTGAAATCTAATCGGATGCCAGAGAAACGTAGGCTGCTATTAAGAATGCAGCCTCTGAGCACAAAGATAACATCACATGGAATCATGTAATTTCTCAAAAGGCAGTTAGAAACTGAGTGACAATGGTTTTGCGGTAATGTGAAGGTTCCAATTTGGCCAGTGGATAAAAACAAATCTGTAGGGGGCAGTATTTTGACATAAAAAAGAATATTTGAATTTATAGGGCTTATAGGGAGCTTTTCTGTTTATTAGGTGCTGGGCAACTACTGATCATGTTGCTGTAGATCCTGCCTCTGCTGGCATTATTATTGGTTTGACAGTAATGCAGCCTATATTTTAAGGTGAATCACTGTATTCCTAAATCTGCATGTAGGCCTGGACATAGAGAGAGTGTGTGTGTGTGTGTGTGTGGGAGGGGGGTAATTGTTTGTTTTGTTGTAGATGGAAGAACTGCCAATTGCCTTGGTCACATAACTTAACAATAAACTCCCAGGATAAGACAATAATTATGTCAGACTGAGATAATTTCACAGTATCAATCATGCCTGAAATACAATGTTCTCACTGTGGTCTGTAATAGAAATAAAATTCTTGTTTCCATTTACATTTTTTTTCTTGCTCAGGAAAGTCATTGCATTACAATATGCTATCTGCATCCCAATAAGTCATTTCCAGGATATATATTTACGCTAGCGGTATATTGACTATAACATAAAAAACATGTGATGCTGTAAAACATATATGTATAAAAATAAGATTTACATTATAGGAGTCACTAATAAAAGTTCTCTTGAATATTTGTGTCAGTGGTCCGCACATTATCCCTTTCAGGATTAGCACAGATACGATGCTTTGCTTTTGGACTCTTTTGGACTAAATTGGTCCAATGACCTGAACATACTGTATGCACAGAAAGCCAATGATCCCCAAACATAGTATTGTGATTGTTACATTAAACCATTTTATCATAGAAAGGCTTTGTGCAGAAATGTATTGCATGCTCAAATATGCAACGAAAAGCCCTGTAGAAGAAGTGCTCTGCTTGGCCTATCATTGTTTAGATGGATTCATCCCTGTGTTTGTCTAACCGAGTCAACACATTTTATTTGAATGAGTCATGAGAATGAATTAGGACAGATATCTTTGCACATTTGGCTCAAAACAGAGGATTTAGTAGGCTGTTATCAGGAAATGTCATGTCGTTCTCAAATGTTAGAGATGTTTGTTGACAGAAACGCAGCAGGAAATTAATTCCGTAGATTTGCATGTGAACACAGCGATTGGTAAGGATGAATTTCCTGTTTTTTCTCTTTATAACAGGCAGAACAGTTTCTACAAAACACAATATTATGCATAGTGATTTACTACTACTGTTAAAGGTGCAGTCAGCAATGCTGGTTGTTTATGTTTCTGTTTATGTATATAATTCCGAGGATACACCAACAAATCTTCCATTTATTTGATCCATGGAGCAAACATCCATAGAGGTAGTTCATGGAGTCCTCATGGAGAAACTGTTCTTCACACTGACAAACCACTTCTTTCCTCATCTTTGTTTATAAATATTTGAGATGGAAGTGAAATTTAGATTGTACACAGACCAAACACATATACATATCTTTATGTACCTTGAGCGATGTCTGACAGCCTAGAGGCAATTTGCTTTAAATCACTTCTGAGATCTTAGTGTGCAAATGATGAAGGAGCTTAATGGCAGAAGCTCCCCATTATCAGCCCACACAGACCTCAAAGGAGACTATCACTTCATTTGTGTTTTTTAAAAGCTCTTGCTGTCTTTGATTAATGCCATGCACATCCTGTTTAACTTAGCTGTCTATTATAGCACTTGAGACAAACCACACACCTTAGCAGTCTCTCTGAAGGAGTTAGTGACAAGCTGGAATATTAATATTGATTGATATGACTATGGATTGCCTTATTGTCACAGGCATAGATGGATTGGCATACATAAACGTATCAGTACATCTGAGTGAAACAGTATCTGATATGCAGAAAAAAACACTGGCAGAGTAGTCTAATGCTCTTGGTTTTTATCTGTTGGGTGGAAAATTACCAACAAACAAGCAACGGGAAATGACATGGACAAACCTTGTCACTATCTAAGCTCACACAGTGTATCCCTAAGAAGCATCACAAATTCCTTCAGTCTTGTATTTGCTGGGTTAATCTTTTGTTTCCGTAGTCCTTTGAGATGATGTGTGTGATGTTAAGGTCAGCGAGAGGTGCAGATGACCCAGTGTGGGAGGGAGGTTCTGGCTTGGTGATTTGACACAACAGGTGAATCGGATATGTTGACGGAGAAGGACCGCCAAGCTAGACCCGTTCTCTTTGAAATGGATATCAGAGGGGAGATGGCAAGGGGAAGACCATCGGGACAGTGGCTCATCCGAGAGAGATCAAACACAAAAGCGAGCTTCTGTTCTGACTGTCAGTGCTGACTGATGTCAGAGAAAGGAAGCTCTTTCTCATGAAAAAGAAATTAAGTTGAATATGAATAAGTGTATTGTGTAACACAATTTTACCTTGTTTCGTTGTCACTGTTCATTAATAATAAATGTCTGTTAGCAATTTTGATTTTGTAGACATACATACATACACGTTAGATGGTTTTGCTTTTATTATGTGAGCACAGTGTACTTACTTACTTATTGTCCTCTGTCTCACTGGAATGTTAAAGATTGATCAATTGATACGGTTGTCAATAGATCAATCCTTGGGTGGCATGAGTTGCTGAGCAGGAGGAGAAGTTCTTATCTGCGTGCTGCTGCCAATGGAATGGAGGGGTCAATGACCAGAATGCTTGGAACATTCCAAAGAGAAGACAAAAGGATGTTCCAGCTCCATTCACTTGGCAGTGTCCAACTCCGGCCCTCAGTGTCTTGCCCTCTCATCTTATCTCATCCGCTTCTCCCCGTCTCTGTTCACACAAAGAAACATGCTTTTGGGTGTTTTGTGCTCATACAAACTCACACACACATACACAGGTAAATGGCTTACAAAGGTTTTATTGATATTATTCGAAGATTAAAACTTGTTGAGGCAGCCATTTTCTTTTCTTTTTTTTTCCCATTCCCTAGCACTCTCTCGCTCTCTTACACACACACATCGCTTCCCTCCTACTCCCACATTTCAACAGCTGCTCCTCTGCTTCCTAAACTGCCACTGTCTCATCCGACAGCCAGCAGGGAATCCAGGTCTGTCCCTCCACTCATTAATACTGCAAGCGCATCCAGCATCTAATGGCCTCTTTCCCTTTTAGCCTCTGGGCCACTGGGCATATTTATTTCATTAATGACGTGCCTGAAAACACGGCCCAGTGGACACCCGGAAAGGGCTCCGGGCCACAAGTCTCCGACAAATGATTTGGTCTAAAGAAATAACCGGTATTATGCAATGTCTTCATTTCGCTTGAAAGAAATATGAAAGAACTGTGTAAGAAAATAGGTGAGAGTGGAATATTAAGTTTTTTATGTTTATTAATTTGTTTGTCATATAGAAAATAAAACATTCTGTGATGCTTTAGAAAAAGCTCTTGAGATCAAGCAGAGTGCTTTTAAGGCACTACTGCATAAACTCCTTTCCCTCATTAGAACTTTTGAGGAGTCCCCTTACGGCATAAGGACATGGCATCGCATCCAGTGTGTTTGTGTGGAGTTGTTCCATGTTTGCGTAACCCATGCTTTGTGGCCATTTTTTTGTATTTTTCCCTTGCAGAGGTCACCCGCAGAGGAAAGGGAAGGTTTGCATACTTGACCTACAAAGGAAGCAGGCTGTGGTGGGTCAAACTGTGGCTGTCAGCGAGAGAAGCTGGCCCTGTAAGGTGGCCCTGCCAGGCGATATCCCTGCGGGCCGCCTCGCTGCACAGACGGTTCATGTTTCCCACATCCAGCCTCAGCAACTCCCACTACAACCCAACGCCTCCACCCCACCCCTTGGTTGTTTCCAGTAGCGACGCCACCACTCAGTGCTATCACGATCTCTCTGCTGCCTTGTGCCCTCAGAAGAATCAGTAGTGCAGGACTCTGGCTGCCAAGCAGGTCTGTTTACATAGTTGTGCCTGGCAAACTGGTTTCCTATGTATGAATGTGACTTCAGTGGTATCATCCAAGACAGCAGAGTCATACAATGTGACTCTACCAACCCCACCTCCCACTTGCAGCTTCACCTTGGTTACGTACAGTAGTTTGTGTATGTGCATGTGTGCGTGTGCATGTGTGTATGCATGTGCATCATTTATGACACAACCATTTTTTACATTTAAAATGCCCTTCTCAACAAATCAGTTGCCCAGTAAAGAAGCACGCAACTGTGTGCATAATATGTGTCATTAATGCGTATATTGTATATCAATTCAATGCGTATATTGTGTATCAATTCAATTCAATTTTATTTATACAGCGCATTTTTACAAAAGGCATGTCTCAAAGCGCTTAACACAAGAGGCCCAATGAGCAACAGGGGCAAGGAAAAACTCCCTAGCAGAGTTTTTTGTTTTTACTTGTCATGGTAGAGGAAGAAATGCATTCTAGCAATGACCTAATGACCCTGAAAAACATGAAGTTTGGGGATGAGCGCAATTCACTCTTGAGTGCTCACTCAAACACCCAAAGCAATGAATCAGTCTGATTGAAATCAATCCTTCATAAATAATAAATTGTGGCTATTCACAGTGGAAGTGTCTCTATGACATGACACGTATCTGCTCATTGTACTGTAATGGTTTACGGCCACCATCTATGTATTCATATCAGACTCTGTCCATGTAAGCTCTTAGTTACAAGCCATAATACTGTTTATGTAAGGAAATATGTATAATATAACTGCATGCGGAAATGTGAAATAGAAAAATGTATACCAGAAAGACATGTTAGACCAGAAAGGCATAGATAGTGCAAGGTTGAGACCCCTCATGGTCAACATAGTACTATTGCATAAGATGTTTTGAGACTGGAAGAAGTTAGTCCGACAGAGAGACAATATTTTCTCTGTCTATGTACACACACCTTAGAGCTTAGAGCTCCCACCTCAAGATGGGTAAAACATCCATTACCATCAGGTACTGAACCATGTGAGTATGTATAATGATCACACAAACATGTCAGTAGTGTCCATAGATGGTAATCAGGGTAGAAATATTAGTTTGACCTTTGCAAGAAACCTTTTTTAAGATGGATGGATCATTTTTGGGAGTAAAGGCTTAGCCAGATTGGGCCCACATCTACCCCAGCCCTCATAAACCAATGGGGGGGGGGGCACAAAAGGGCAAACAGCTGTATGGGATGGCGTTTGCATTAGCAAGGTCTGTTTGTCTCTCTTGGCTTGACGCTTCTTGACACGAGGGGCCACGGGCTTAACAGTTTATCTTGTCTGAGGCTTGTGCTTTGCTAAAGCGATGTCTGTCCCTCTCTCTGGCTTCTCTTTTTCACTGGACAGCCACTGACATTACACAGGGGCCATTTCAGTGGGTTGAAGGGTTGCTTGTTGAGCGGAGACAAAGGTCTGCTGTGGAGGGGAGAGAGATGAGAGGTCCCGCTGCATGACTGTTTTCAGACAGACAGACTCACTGTGACACAAGGCAAAATAGAATAGATGGCAACTTGTTTTCATCCATCTGTCCGCGATGCCACTGCTTGTCATTACACACACACACACACACACACACACACACACACATATATACACATACACCTGTGTATTACGTAAACAAGCATACACACAAGGGTACTAACAAACAAATGCATATTCACACTTCTACTTGCATATAAGCAGTCAAACCTACGTAACTACGCACAAAATTTTATAATGTAAGGACACCCTGCACCGTTTGTCACAGAATGTGCTTGCATCCATGTACAAACAAATGTTTATGTGCATGCAATATATGCACAAAGGCAGACAGAACTACGTAACGTAGTACGTAAACCGTAAACCCACGTAAACCCACACAAAAATCAAGATGATGGTAACCAAGACATTTCCAGAATGTTAGTTAGTTTCATATACAGTATGCAGAGTACACAGGGGTCTATTCAAAGTTCCTGATGTTGGTTTGGTGGTTCTCTCTTGACCTGGGAAGCAAGGCGTCTAACTATTAGAGCAAAACAGGCAGGGAGCACCAACCTGAACTTCTCACATGGAAGGAGTAGTCAGATGTTATCTCCCAGCATAAAACTCTATTTTCTAGTGCATGTAGTATAGCTTTCAGTACTCCCCTTGCTGTCAACCCCTGGGAATGTGATAAGTGCATAATATAGGCCTAAAAAGAGGGGGGTTCTTTTCACCATGAAAGCACAGATACGTTAGACTAATGAAAGACTAATCCTCTCAAACTGCCAGGAGACGAAAGACATTCTTTAATTCCAAAGACCCTTGTGGCCCAAAAGGAAATTTGGAACAATATCTCAGGAAATATGTCTTTCTTGATTTTTTTCTTTTCATGTTAAAGAACAAGACAAACTGTTCTCTTAATTTTCCAGTTACATCAGCTAGGCTACCACCCAGCTCTTTGGCAGCCAACTAACACTTTCTTATGACTATCGTTGAACATTCTTGATCACTTGAAGCAGATGAGCAAAGGTTTGCATTGATGTTTACACAGGATTCTAAAGATTAGTGAGGTATTACACAATTAGTAAGATTGATTCATGTATTGATGTGTTCAAACACAGCAAATTGACTTTTGCTCATAGGAAAACCTAGGAAGGAATTTGTTGTTCATGTTTACATGCGGAAACAGAGAAATAAAATAAAAAAAAACATTAAAACATGACTTTGTGTACAATGCACACAAAGAAATATCAGTGTAGAGGGTGAGCAGAGTGAGCCTGCAATGCTGCAGCACCATTTAAATAGTTTACAATAGAGTGAAGTATAACAGTAAATGATCTGTAAATGGTTTGGATGAAAACCTGAGATAATAATGAGAGCTGTGTTAGATGAACGTTTACACTGTATGCACCCATCTTGTGGGACTGAGAATGGGAAATGACAAAGGTGAATGAGGTTAAGTAAGAATTGAAACTGAAATGAGAAAGGCAGAGTGTTAATTTCTTCTGCAGTGGATCTCTGCTCCTCAGAGAATTTCCCCAAGTCCTTGTGGGTGCCTGTCCTAAAAATAAGATCTATTTAGGTCATGATACACATGCAATGGGTTCTCCGGTAAATCAAAAATACTTGGGTGAATGATGGAGAATGTATGGATTTGGCAACAACCTAAAAGAGGTGACCGAATTATTTGTTATGAGAAAAAAAACTTTCCATCTAAAACCTATACTGCGGTAAGGAAGTAGTCTACTGATCATTTTAAATATGAACCTTCTTGTTCCCGTAACTAGCCATATTACTGACGGATCCTGATGCTGTGAGACGAAAAGGATAGTCGCTCTCTTATGTGTTTGACCTGACAATTCTCAAAATAGAGCAGAGATTCATTATTAAGTGGTAGGCGTCACAGGGGGTCATTCCCCTCTTGTCATGGGAGTCCGGGGACACCCATGGCACACAAAGGCAGTGAGCGCATGAAGTGGTCAGTGTAATCTCATCCTGACCTACACAACCCTAATTGATGGACACACAATGACTGACTTTGACGTTACCGAGGGGTTTTCTCCCTATCATACGCTGGCAAACGTACAAAGGTGAAACATAAGAAGGATAATACGTTTGTGTTGTTAATAATGAGATTTGTTTTCTCAACCATTTCAAAATAACGGGACGAACGGTCAAGGGTACAGACAAGGTTATGAAAGTAAAAACACAGTTGGTCCACCGTCACTGAACGACTTTTAAAAGTTTCTATAAAAATAAGCCTCACCTCTGATTGGCCGCGTGCTGCAGTATCACCTAGCGCCCTCTTAGTGGCGTCGACCCATAACACGAGCAGGCGCGCAAGAGGCAATAAGCCGCTTTATTTACTCCACCAGTGTGTGCCCATGTGAAGAAGAAACACAAGACTCATCGCTACACAGTAGCCAGGCGTCTTCGGTTTCTTCTGAACAATGGATATGAAAGATTCTGGCAGCGTAATTTTGACAGCGTACCATTCATTCACACCTTCAAGGATTCATTTGGTGGACGAGAACTATGCAGCGCCGCTGTCTCCAAGACATGTTCTTTTCAGCAGGTAAGTTTAGTTTCAGAAACTTCGGGGCTCACGTGCGTAACGTTAACTCCGTAGACTTCAACTCTAACGTTAGTGAGTTTTTGAACCGCGCTGCCTCACTGGTTGAAAGATAATTTAGTTATTACAACCCACAATAGGCTACTCCTTGCAACATTTCACCAAACAAATTCGACATTGCGTGCGAAACGTCAATATATAACGTAAATATAGCCTATATTTATAAATACATTTATATTAGGCTATAGAGAATGTTATGGTTCCAAGATATAGCCTACTGTATAGCCTAATGTTACCGTTTAAAATAGCCTATAAAATAATAATACTAAGTGATAAAACTAAATAATAAAATTGCATGTCAATGTAGCCAATGTATCCTCAAATTTCCCAACCTAAACTTGTATGGCACAAGAGAGTAACGTTAACGCTAAGCGGTATTAATTGCTGTTATTGGTCCTTTCCTTGCCAATGTGACAACTGTGCATTACAAATTTTATTATTGTTCATGTTATGACCTCAGAAAGGAGATGTTGCAAACCGTTTCACAGGTCTAAAGAAAAATGAAATGATTGGCTGCTTTTAACACTAACTTCATCTACATGTGGTTTCACATTGTTCACAGCCTGTCAGGCATCTGTTGCATTTGCAGTGTGGTGTTTATAGACAGAGCTGTGTTTGTTGCTTGCTGGTGCTTTGAATCCTGCACATAATGGTAAATTGTAATTGAAACATGCACTGGAAAGCCGCTGCAAATACATCCTCTCGGTAGACCAGGAGTTCCTCCTCTTCTCACACATTCATTCACACACACACACACACACACACACACACACACACACACACACACACACACACAGAACCTGTTGGGCACACTTACCCTCAGTGAATCTAAACCAACTTCCTCTCTAGATAATGATGAATAATTCAGCTCTGGTTTCAATGGCAACCTGAATGATTTGACAACATCTGTCCTCCCAGCATGCATCAGGGTTGACCTTTGGTAATGTTGGGAACCCCCACCCCCTCTTCCCTGCATCCCACCTCACCTTTACTCATACCACCTTCCACCATTTCCCTGACTGCCCTCCACCCTTCCCCCTCAACAATCCTCCAAAATTTGTCTGTAGTTCTGCCTCGCCTCATCAGGATGGAGAGCCTGGAAATTACTAGGGTCGGCCTATGACAGGGGAGGCAGTAGAAGCAGCCTGGGCACTCCAAAGAGCTGGCGTGTCTACAGCCATTAAGCCTTAAAATATTTATGTTACGCTTGAGTCAGGGAGGCAGCTTACCCTTGGGGATATTTTAAACTTCCACCCCAAGTGCCTTAGACATCTGTCTGTTGAACTTCATCGTCCCATTTTGATTTATTGTACAGTCTTAAAAAGGGTATAGGCATAATGTATTTTTCTCTTTGTGTGTTTTAGATACATCTAGGCCTAGTTGATTTTAAGATTAGCATATCATATATTGGTAACACATAAAATACTAAAAACTGTGACAAATGGTTGGTTTCTTGCCAGATGGTTGTTGTTTTGACTCTTTGTCAAAGTTGAAGGAGTCATGATAATGAAAAATGCAAAATTTGGACTTTCTGTCATTGTACAACACTTAAATTAACTTTTAACTCCATACCTAAAAAAAGGCTTTACTTCCTGTCAACCTTTATCATGCTGCCTTTGCATATTTACAATAAAGTTCACATTCCTAAATTCTCGGTCCAGTCTTTCATCATGGAGAATAATTTATTATTTTCAAGCTCAATTAAAGAGCGCCTGAGTAAAGCAGGCATTTGGCTTGTGACTTGAAGACTTGTGTTTGTGGTCGAGTCAAGCCAAGTCTGGCCTGGTGAAGCAAATGGAAAAGCGCTACAGATCTCAGATAAGCTCAGATTGGACGCACCGGGGAGAGACGTGAGACGGTGTGCAAGTCACCACGGGTCACTTTCTCAGCTGACATCATTCCTCCAACAAGGCTAGAGGTCAACCCAGCGTGTGTGTGTGTGTGTATTTGTTTTTGTGTTAGCTTTTGATGTGGCCCATGGTTCAGACCATTTTGGGTTGGGGAAGGATTTCTCTCTAAACTCTTCCACCACCACCCTGTGACCCCCCCCCCCCCTTCCCTCTCCCCAAAACACTGCACGCCCCTCCCAGCCTTATCCCACTCGATTGAGTTTTGTCTGACACACAAAAGCCAGCCCAGGTACTCTGGTGTCTGCTAGTGAATGCTGCTTTTGTAGCATGTGAAGGACAACGATCCACTCGCTTTTGACTGGCTGTGTGTTCGTTAGCTTTATCAATGACTTCTGGATCCTTCTGCACAAAGCACATCCACAATAGACACCAGCAGCGGGAGCACCCGTGCTGTTAACATGCCGCTTGTTGCTGTTGTTGACAGAAACTGGAAAGCTGAGTGCTGTACAGTGTGTCACAGCTGACAGTGCTAAATACAGTATTTTATATTTCCTACTTGTTTGTTTCTGATTTCTGATTGTGCTGATTTCTTTGCTATATTCTTTGCTATTTTCACTAGTTCATAATTTCTTTTGTTCTGCATGTCAGTGGACTCTGCTTATTGGACCTCCACATGATAGTGGTCTGTTCAGCATTCTGTAGTTTCATTCACCTGTGTTGTTTTGATAGGCCCAGATGACAGCCAGCAATCCACATCATTGTTATGCATTCCTGTGACGGACACTGACAATGTGTCATAGGTAGTGTGGCTGAGTCAGTCCTGATAGGCATGTGAATCAGGGACGTGTAGAGACCTTTGGAGGGGCAGGTGCTCAAAGATAAAAAAGGGCACATGGAACAAGAATTTGAAATACCATACAGCAACATAACAGTCTATCGCAACCCATATTCATAAAGAATGCAACATGGAATCACAACATACCATATCAAGATAATATAAGAGAACCTTTATTTATCCCACATCAGCGAAATTCACTCGTTACAGCAGCAAAAACAGTTAAGACAGACAGTACAATAATTCAAGACAAGCACGGATTAATAAAGGTACCCATGGGAAACAACAACAACAACAACTATAGGCTGTAGTCTATGTGCATTTTGTATAAGAAAATGTAGCAACTAAAAAGAGCATGAGAGAGATAGCTGATAAAACGATTTTGTGATCATGACAAGATGCTAAAACAACTGATACTGGAATACTTTTTTTAGCTACATTAAAACATACTACTTAAACGTCTAATTAATCTAATTATGAAGCATTAAGAAGGTATAGAAGGTTTGTGCTCACAAATGAAAGTGTCAGCAGTAACACTGATCAATTGGTCTATGTGCAGTTAAACTAATAATGGAGTTGGTATTGGCTCAAACACAATTCTATACAACACATTCTATGAAGTCCGGTTTATTTCATCAATCAGAAGAAGAACAAAAACATGCTAAAAATGTAGACTATTTTTTTTTCTCGGTATGCCCAAAGCCTAGCCTGGCTAGAGCGACTACATAGCTCATAAGAGCTTAGTCTGGCCATTCTACGATACTAACCGAATTCTGGGAGGCGGGCTTAACCGGCGACAGTCAGAATCTACAACCATTCAGACCACTCATTCTCGTTCAAGCTTGTTTCTCATTGGTGCCCTCGAGTTTGGGATAATAATTCCTCTAAATTGGCCAGACTGAATGTAGCGGCACAGGAAGTATGGGCAGGCCCAGGCTACCCAAAGCCTGTATTATATAAAGTATTGTGATGGCCTTGGCTTTATTTCTATAACTTCAAAATAAACCTCCTACACACTTTAACCTACTACTGTACAAAACTGTAAAATATAGGATGAACAGACATTACAACAGTAACCAGACCTAACTTTTTGGAGCACGGTTTTGCAGGTAACGTTAGCGTTAGTTTACTTTAGATCTACTGCCTCACCTGCCCATATTGAAGGCACGTGCCTGAATGTTGGCAAAAGCAGCCCAATGCCACAAGTCATGTCCACCCAATCTGGGTGTCAGACACACACACGCTTGCTCGCAAAGCTCACACAGTGTTCTCACGGCACTGTCTGTCATCTTACAAGAATACAAACAATGTGCACAGTGCACTATGAATACCGCTGCAGAACCTACTCACCGGTCCTCCGGGCAGGTCAGGCCAGGGCACGTTTATGCGGATCACGTGATTAAGGGTAGTGAGGGTACCGAAATTATCATTGTTTTTTTTTTCTCACACATATTTACAAAAAAAAAAAAAAACACACACATTGACAAAAGAGCACTTTGGGCATCAAAGGGCAAAGGGGCAGGTGCTCAAGCACCCCCCCCCCCCGCACGTGTCTGATGTGAATTATACCTAGCTGTCAAATAAATGCTGGTAGGAGAGACAAAGAATTATTATTGTCTTTAGAGTAAGCTGCATTACTTCCAGGGTTTTCAGAAAGCAGTGATCACTGCCAGGGTCGGAGCTAATGAGGGAATGGCAACAACTGGCTAATCTTGTGAGTCTGTGTGATATAGATCAATAACTTACAGATAACAAACATTAAAGCTGTACAAAAACCTCTGGCTAAATGAAGATAAGGCTCAGGACGACCTCAACGAGAGGATGACCTCAACAGAGAAGAATGAACGAGGAAATATTTTACTGTTGCTCTCCTGCCATGCAGTTTATCCACATTCCTCGAGCTGATGTGCAGACACTCACACGGATATTGGTTAGAGTTGAGCTGATTGTAGAAAGAGTAGAACTGTGGAACACCACAATTTTGACATTTTTTTAAGCTTGATTTGCAAAGATTTGCCTATGCCCAGGTAACTATATTTTATCTTACATTATTTACCTCTGAACCATCTTGCATAATAGGTGGCTTATTGAAGAGTGCAGTGTTGCTGAAGTGCCGTTGTAGACAAGGTAAACACTGTAACTAACCTTGGGGGCAAGTTAACATTTGAAAAATCGGTCAGTTTTACTTGTAAGAATTCTGTTGGGAATTAACATTGATATATATAAGCAACCTGATTTCCTGTACAGGGTGCTTTGCTATTTACACTACATTTTCATTTATTTTTTCTGAACTGGTATAACTATTTAGTCAATACTGAGTTACTGATAAACAGAACAGGTATGCTGCCGATCGTTAATGCCATTGTGTAAGTGTGTTTGTGTGTTTTAATATAAGTGTTTAGCATTTTCCATTTTTTGCATCCCTCCTTGGACTTAGAAACAAGTCAGCAATCGAGTACATACTTTATAAAATAACTAAAAGAACAATGATTGATCTCAGAAGCCATGCAGACCCAGATGCAGACAAGACAAGGTAGACATTTTTGACTGGTGCTCCAGTGCCTGCTACGGAATCCAGCTTTCAGTGCTGCTCATGAGGTTTAGCTGAGGTTTAGTCTGTTATGATTTCTCCGCATTGTCTTCACTTGGGTGTTTTAGCCTATCAGCTTAGGTCGCATTAACAATGCGAGGGGTTGTGATTTAAAGGGAATGTGTGAAGAGGTCAGTTAGAGAGGCAAGTGGGGGTGGAGAGGAAGTTTGCTTTTTTTGGCACATGGGCTTATTTTGGTCATGATAAGTCACACTAAGCCTGAGGTTGATGGTCTTCAAAAATGTCGGCTTAAGAAAGATTGTGCAAGTGTATTTCTGTTTTATAAGAACACATCAGTGTCAAAGTGTAGAAGTTCTGTATCTGCTGATGATGAATCAGTGCTGGCAAATGCAAGTCCATAACCATAAATATTTAGTACTATTCAGATTCAGGAAATATAGTGCTTTTCTGGTGAAGGCTCCATGCTAGTCAGACGTTGACCGAGTCTGATGCAAAAATATGAAGTTTCAGTTACAGAGAAGATAAGGCAGACAGGGGAAACTGTGATTGAAATATTCATGTTTGATTAAGCAAACTTACTTTTTCTTTTGTAACCAGCCTTTAGTTTCACAAAATGTACTCTTTTCCTTTTTTCTTATATTCTTATCCTTACTTTTCTGTGAATGCGAGGATTGGTTGACTGGACTGTTTTCCAGCTTCTGTGTTGGTCACAAATGGTGTGTGTGTGTGTGTGTGTGTGTGTGTGTGTGTCTAGTGGGGATTACTTTCCTGTCTGTGTTATCTTTGTGAGTCTCTGATAGGCCTCCATAAGGGTGGCACGGTTAAGTGCTTTTCCAAAGAGGTGCTCGCCCGTCCCCTTACTTCATCATCAAACCCAATGAAAAAACATTTCTATCTTCCGGTCTCATTCATTAGCCTGTTACAACTTGTTGTTTTGCATCACAGGGCATCCATCTCCCATTATATTACATTGATCACCATGCATCATCCTGTAACCCAAGCCGTAAATCACACCGCCTTGATTTGACACACGCCAGGCGCCCACTATCACTTTAGGCAAAACAGGAAGTATCCAAAGCATACTAGTTCCCCCGCTGTAATTTTATCAAAGCCTGCTTATTTTCTCACAATGAGCCTTGAGCTGTGCATTAGTGAGTGCTCTCTCCCTCTGTCACACTCTCTCCAGCTCTCTCTCTTTCCATCTCTATCTGGGCTTCTCACTCTCTCCTTCCCTCTTTGTCTCTCTTTCTATCTCTCTACCTCCACCTCTGTCTCTCTTTCTGCCTCAATCTCTCCCTTTCTCTTTCTGTCTTCCCTTCTTCCCTTCTTCTCCCTTTTCCACTGTCGCACTCTGTCGCTTCCAGTCTCTCTTCCTCCCTTTCTGTCTCCTCTCTTCCTACCTCTGCCTCAATCTCTCCCTTTCTCTTTCTGTATTTTCCCTTCTTCCCTTCTTCTCCCTTTTCCACTGTCTCTCTCTGTCGCTTCCAGTGTCTCTTCCTCCTTCTCTGTCTCCTCTCTTCCTACCTCTGTCTCTCTCTCTCTCTTTCTGCCATGCTCTCTCTCCTTTACTCTTTGTCTTTTCCCTTCTTGTCTCATTTACACTGTCTCTCTGTTTTGTCCTCTCTCTCTCTCTCTCTCCCTCCCTCTATCTCTGATTCAGTGAAAGAGGGGCCTCTTGTGATGCTTATGATGCACTCATAGGGACTGATGTCTCGCTAATGCCTTGAGGATGTCTGTAAATCACCTCTCAAGGGTCAGCTATATGGTTATCATTATGGCAGACATTAGAAAAAAAAGAGATGTTGGCCACTGACAACAGCCAATTGACAAAGAGCCCAGTGTCATGGTGCGTGGTGACCTCACCGCACATGAGTCGGGGGCAGTTTAAAATACTTGTCCGCAAGAAATGAGGTTACTCACCACTTGCTGACAAATGCACCACAGGACCCATGTCATACCCTGGGCACAGCATTTGTCATGGTTATATACAGAGTTCATTCTGCCCTTAGCCAGGTCCATTTATATCAAGCTAAGTCACTCATCTCTCTTGATCATCCTCTGCAGCATATGCACGCCCATCCTAATCAGCTCAATTAATGTGCTCACATTCTCTCACACTCTTACTCTGCATTGACATTGATCTCCCTGGGTGTCCTGTTGTTAACACGCAAATCTGCTTTTAACGGGAGATGGGCAGGAGAGAGAGAGAGAGGGGGAGAGAGAGAGAACTGCATACTGCTGACTCAACACCCTTGCCTGGCTGTAATGGCAACCGCAGATGCGTTCGGGGAGGGAGGTTGCCCAGGGCTGCCCACAGGCTAAAAATAGACTGCCTGCGTGGGACCTGTGACTCCAGTATGATGGTAGGCCAAGTGGTGGCCCCTCACCCAACAAGGGCCTTTTGTTTTAGGGTTGATTGAGGGAAGTGCAGATGGGAGGTTTAATGAGTCCACAGAGTAAGTACCGGAACAATTACTGAGATTATTCTTAAGCACTTCCACAATAGTCTATCCCATTTTTTGTGATCAAAATTATTTGATTGTACAGCAGTTTTTACCAAATCTACTTCATAGCTGTAATGTTATATGGAATTAACATACATCCCGCTAGCCAATCAGAAATCAGTATTTCATTTCTCTGGGTGTTGATAAAACACATCACCCGTAACAGTGGGATTTGCTTTTCTGATTGGCTGATGAGGTGGTCATTAATTTCATATAACTAACTACCTTTAAAGTGGATCTGATAAAATTTGAAACCACCATTCTTATAACAAACAAACCATAGCAAATGTATGGAACTAAGCCTAAATAGAAGTATGTCAGTATACTATCCTTACCCCCTCAACGGTAACTACAATAGTTTTTTTTCTGTAGTTCATGCCTTTGGTTCCTAAATAGAAAAAGTTGTAGGTATATATATATATATCCCACATATACAAATGGGCAATTGGTCAAATGTCTAAGGAGTTCTATTCTCTTCCTACCCATAAATTTTGGATAACTGGTCACCTCGTCAGTTGTTATCCCTTTCATAATGTACAGGACAGAACATCCATAAAACCTAGTACAGGACATACATTCATTTTCTAAGCATAAACTAAATCTAGAAGTAGATTGTGGGTGTTTTTATACAGTATGTTGTTGTAGGTGCTTAGCATTTCTAAATATATCAGAAAATACAAATTAAATTATTTTCAAGCACTTCTACAGTAGTTTGCAATACAATATACATTTGTTGGTCTATGTAATAACAGAATTCAGGTATGTTGGGTACACTAACATTTGTAGTTTGAGTTAAATTGAGTGCCCCTTGAGGATTGATTCCCTTTCTTTTACATTGTTTCGGTGTGTCGTGTCCCTGGGGATGGTGTTTGTGGAACAAAAAGCCAAATGTCTGAGTCTCTTTTTTTGCAAGATGCTTTCTGACACAGTTTCTGCCTGTCTCAAGTCTCAAGGACAGATTTCAAAGTAGGCAGTGCTAGAGAGAGAAAAAAACCCTTTTGCAAAATATCTGAGTCAACATTTTACAGGATGAGCTAGAGTCAGCAGTTTGGCATCTTGCCTTTCTCCCTCAATGGCCACTCATGGATAGGCAAATTTTAATCAATATAAAAAACGGAAAATGTTTTAGTCGATTGACTCAGAGTGGGTATGTGGGCATCACTGCCATGCCTTGTTTATTGAAGGGCACCTCTAGTTTTTTAGCTTCCGACACGTCAAAGATGGCTATTAATTTAAATGCCCGTTTCAAAAGAAACATTTTTTTTAAAACTGGCAGACACTTACAATGTTAGCATGGCAGTGTTTACATTCTTCAACTAATTAGGTCATGATTGGAGGTCCTCCAGATTCTCCTCGAATTACGGATGCCTCATAAGAGCCCTTGCTGAGCAGTATGCACATGTTTCCAGTTTAGCCGCCATCACCACTGACCTACATATGTTGTTTCGAGGGCCTGGAACTGCAGCCCTTGTGCCAAGAACCCAAAACATCACTTTGAGCCGGAGGAGAAGAAACATCACTAGTCACTTGTCTCATGTGTTGCCTGATTTTTTCTTTCTTTCTTTCTTTCTTTCTTTCTTTCTTTTTGCTTCACTACATTCTGATTACCATCTTCTAGTTTATTATGAGTCCAGATCTGAAGCCAAATCCATCACACACACATGCCAAAAGAAAGTCTGTTTTCAATTTTAGACAAAACCCTGTTGCGCAGTGTACACTCATTTCTTTTAAAAATAAATCACACTGCTGCCAAGTAGTGACCGGGCTTTTTTGAAAGGAAACAGAACATAGGTATAATGTAAGCTCGGTTCAATTTAAAGCAGAAAGTGGCATGTCTTTTCTGTAATAGAATAACAATGCATCCATGGAAATGGCATTGTGACAGAACTATACTCTGTTTTCACATGGTGTTTATGAGGACCTCCATGTGGTTTGGGGTTTTGATGTGAGGTTAAATGAGGTGATTGTTTGCATAAAAACACAAGAAGTGGTGAGGTGAATGTTTTTGGTGATTAAGGCACATCTGGTTCGAGTTTACCCAAATTAGTATCCTTTTTTAGAGCGCTCTCTCCACAGCACCTTCCATCCCCCACAGAGCCACGGCAGTGACTGCTAGATGACGATGAAAGACGAGAGGAATAGCCAAGCAAGGGGAAAGATGGAGTGAGAAGACAGAGGTCTGAAGGGATGGCTGTAGAGAAAGTGAGAGAAAGAGTAGGGGGACGAGTGAAACAAAAGGGTGAGGGTGAGGTAGAGGGGTGTTGGGAAGGATGGGAGAAACGATGGAGATGAAGGGAGGGAGGAGTGCAAAGAGAAGAGAGAGGAGGAGTGTGGGTGGGAGGCGTATGTGGTGGTGTGAGTGTGTGTGTGTCAGTGTGCGTGCATATGCGAGTGGGTGTGCATGCGGGAGAGAGAAAGAGAGAGAGCGAGAAAGCTGTGTGTTGCCTCCAGCAGCGAGGGATGTGTGGCAGAGGTATGTGGGAGGAGAGATGAGTCTGGGTTTCCACACACAGCTCCTGAGCTGGCCAAAGGATATCCTGAGATTTGGGGGCCAGTCAGCCTCTTTTTCTCCCTCTCTCTGTCCTTCTTCCACTCGATCTCTCTCTCTCTCTCTCTCTCTCTCTCTCTCTCTCTGTCGAACATTGTTTATACTGTGGGCACCTCTCGGACTGTCGAGGATCTCGCATACAGAGCACAGACAGACGCTGGTCCCTCTTGTCTTCTTCACAGCTGAATGAAACGCTGAAAGGTAATCTTTCTTTGAACCCTCAGGGGCAGTTTGTGTGAAACACATCCAGCTGTAGAGAAGGAGAAGTGAGGCTCAGAGTTCAGTTGCTCTTACATATAAATTGCAGTTATCAGGTCAACTCAGTATAAATTGCAGTTATCAGGTCGACTCAGTGGACACGCTCTTGTGATTTACATTTGATTCCAAGTGTTGTGTAAATGTACTGTATGTAGGGGTTCGTTTGTTCGGATTTCTACAAATGGCTTTTTTGGTTTCTGCTGAAAACAGCTGTTGAATCGGAGTAAGTGCCCGTTTGAAGTCTGGACTTTTTTGTCTGATGTAAAGCTGCTCTCAGATGCTCTTCGGCTGCAGTTGAGTGTCTTTGTGCTGATGAAAGCAGATGCTCCCATGGCCCAGTGAACTCTACATTTTCTCTTCTTTCTTTAATTCTTCAGTGACTCACAGGAAGTTGGCCTCAAAGCAAGTGCATAGCAACATAATGTGGTCATTTTTTTTCTTGCCCTCTTTCTTGACTTTTTTATTTGCCTTCCACTCTGCCAACCAACTTTTCTTTATTTTTACTCTCTTTCCCTGAGTTGTTTTTCTCTGTGTAGTCTAAGTAGACATGAGTTTTTCTTACCAGAAGGGCATTTGTCAATGTACAGTAAACTAGCCCGAATAAGTCAAAACTAGTGGGTGTCATATATATATTTGTCCCATAGGTTTCTGCTTACAGCTGATAAGTGATCTACTTGTTCCTAGTAAAAGCTATTTAGGGTTTAGCAGTGCCTCACACCCACACTTATCAGTGATGGTGACTCATTTGTTTTATGGCAGTAAGGTTTTCCTCAAGGTGTATTTGTAATGTCAACGTGTGTGTGTGTGTGTGTGTGTGTGTGTGTGTGTGTGTTTAACTTTCTGCAATGCCAACAATGTAGTGTGATTAAATTAAAAGGAATTAATGAGGTAAGGTGATGCCCTGCCCTTCCATGGTGACGTATATTTATTTGGGTTTCTGTTCTTCTAACTTCTGAGCACACTTGATAGTCAGACTTTGGTTAGTGTTGTTGTTCTTCAGCTCTTTCATGTTTCCTTTCTTACCGGCTGAAATACGTTTTTTTGTTCACTCAGACATCTCTATGAAACCCCTAGCAGGGTAAGTCCCGTGTGTGTGTGTGTGTTTGTGTAAATGAGATAGAGACAGACAGAGAGAGGGAGAGAGAGAGAGAGAATGAAAATCTAATTGTTGGTACTCTTTATGTATTTGTCTGCGTTTTTGGCTGTATGTTGTCATGTGACTAGCTTGGTGTGTGCATATGTGCTCTGTTTTGAATGTGTCCTGCTTTGTGTTTGTGTGTGTGGAAAGGGGGGGGGGTGTGTGTCCTGTGTGCTCCTGTCCTGTGCGCTCATGACCGTGTGTGGCCCCTTCACCTAATTGCGGCATAGTTAAGATGCACATTGTCTCTGGAATCTCTCTGAGGAGATCTGTTGCAGCGGTGCATATGGAGTCCAGATGACACTTTTGATGCAGATTAGATAAAGGCTCTGTGTCCATTGAGACAGTGTTCAGAACTGTGGCCATTAGAAACAGGAAGTGAGGTCATCACACAGAACTGGTTTAGCTCATCCTGGCTCTCTGAGATAAGATATGCTATGTGGGTGTCACAGCAATGGTCTTTGAATAAGGAATGGAATACCCCTGTGTGTGTGAGAGAGAGAGAGGCTGTGTGTGTTCTGTTTGTATAAATATTTGTTAAACTGCCTCTTCAACAAACTCCTCCGTGTCACTGCACACAGAAGACAGGTTTGGTGACCGAGGGAGGGAGATCTCATAGCCTTGTCATGTGCAATAAACCAATACACCAGAACTAACGCTTCACCTGCTCTCTGAGGAACTCTAACTGCCACGGAAGAGTGTCGTCTTGCATTTGTGGAAATGAAGGCTATGATGACCATCTCAGCCTTCATATTCCAAGGAAAAGCTTGATTCACAGGTCTTGGCTGCCGGGGAAGAGAACTTGTCTTATGTCTGCTATACTTAGCCATATGAGTATAGGAGTGCTACGCTAGCTGGCAGAGAGGTTTTTCTGCATCCCAACGGGAATGGAGGCCATTAAAACCAAAGTTCCGCTCTTAACACAATCTCTTCCACAATGCATTGCATTAATCAATAACACTCCTTTAGTGGGTTGTTGCTTCCTGGCACTGGTTCGCAGTAACGCTAGCTGCTCTCCATCCACTGGCCTGTCCTTATCAATATTTGAATACAGAGTCAGGCTTGAGCTTTGTCGTAGTAGGTTATCCAATGAGACCAGTGCTGTGGCCTATACACATCTGTGAACAGGGACTACCAGACCCTGTAACACCCTCCACACACACTCACACACACACACCACCACCACACTCGCATACTATACACACACATACACAGATTCACATGTGCGCACACTCCATAGGTGTTAGTAAGCCCAACTGCTTAACCAGCAGATTTAGCCACAGCAGCTGCGTTGCGGATCACTTTACAGAACAGGGAAAGCCCTCTTAACCTCTCCCCATCACCCTCTCTATTCTCTGCAGTCATTCTGCCAGCTGCCTGCAAAGAGATAAGGGGGACTGCTCCACCTTCTCCTCTTCTCCTCCTCCCCTCCTCCTCCTCCTCTCCTACACAACCTCTAGCAGCTAGCCTTTTAACTCAGCAAGCCCTCATGCTTGTTGTATTGTATTGTATTGTAGCCAAGTTAGCGCTACTGCTAACCCAAACTAGCGCTGCCTAGCCACTGTGGTGATAAAGAGACCACATGAAGGTGACACTGGCCCCAAGAGCTCATAAATCGGCCCTGAAATGAAAGGGCTCTGTGATGTCACCAGGGCCTCCCCGTAATTAGAGAGCTATAATTGGAGACATGCCGCTTCTGGCAATGCCGCTATGGGAAAAGAAAAAGAGATGGACGGCCGATATAGTGCCACATGGATGGTCTGGTGTTGTTGTTTTTTTGTGTGTTTTTGTTCATGAAGGTGTGTGTGCCATATGTGCCCGTAAGTGAGGTTGTTTGTTAGTTGTTTGCAAATATGCCTGTGTAAAATGGCAAAGTCGGACATAAAAATTGGCCATTAGATGAAATGTTCTTAAAATAAGTCTCTCTATGTAACTGCTGTGCTCGTCATTTGAAGTGTAATGTGCCAGAACTCATAAAGAGTGAATGAGGGACCAGTTTTGCCACCTTCCAAAGGTGTTTTATGTGTTTGGCTTGCTCTTTTCCTAGGTGCGTCTATGCTTGTGACCTACATCTTTTTTAATATTCTGTGCTCTGTTGACATTCATTTTATTGCATTCCCTTCATTATAAGCCTTATCATTTCTTAGGGAGTCTATCAGTGCCACCTCCTTTTTTGTTGTCATTGTTGATCCTATTATTAACTCCCACAGTCACCAATCCCAGTGCTATACATCAAGTCTTAAAGGCCCACTATGCAACATTTTTCATTTAATTAATCCGTTTCATACTGTTTAGGATGCTAAAATTAGTCATTACACGGTGAACGAACGGTGTAGAATGCGCCACCGTGGCCTGTAGCGGTAGATACAGCACTTGCAATGTTCAGCAGCGCGGACCGCCTCCAATAGAATGCAGTGCAATACAATGCAATACAGCGGTCTTTAGAGGGAGCTTGTGAGAGAGAAAAACAGAACGTTGCTTAGCCCCTCTTTAACTTAAATCAGTTAATCATGGAATCAATTTAAGTCAGTGACGTCTTTGAGAGTTGTGGGCTTAGAGCTTAGTGGCCCAGTCCTATCACTTAGTCACTCACTCACTTACTCATTCTCTCATTCACTCAAACACACACATGCTGACACACACACACACACACACACACACACACACACACACACACACACACTCATACACTCACTTACTCACCCGCTCAATCACACATTCACTCACTCCCTTACCCTGCACATAGCTTCCCCACCCCTCCTACACATCACTGCTTCTCTCCTCAGTTCTGGTGTCCTCTCTCTCCCTCCGTAGAAAAGTTCAGTACCAGGGAATCGGCAGGATGAGCTCACTGGGAGCCATGCCTCCCATCCCACCTGAGCGCTCCCCATCCCGAGACTCCCAGGACTCCATGGAGGACTACTGGAGTGAGGTCAAGAACATCCAAGAGGACTGCACGGGGGCTACAGAGGAGCTGATGGAGAGGGGCAGCATCGACGGTGAGTGACTTCCGAAAGGCGAAGAATTTTTTCACAGCAGTGTGGAAAGTGGCTGTGGTTTTTGATTTAGTGAGGTGGAGCGTTGCCTAACAACTGAGGTGTGTGTGTGTGTGTGAGGTCTTTGACCATACAGTATGTGGCATACACTTCTAACAGTAGAATTACTGTAGAGGTTTAATCTCTGTGTAGATGAAATTAGAACCACTTGCGGGCTGCAAGATTCTACACATTAACAAGTCAGGAGTCCGACTATAATAGAAGAACGCCTAAATGTGGTTATAATAAAAAACAAATAAATAGACAAATAGATATAATGTTCTTGAGGAAATAGTTTTCTTGTTATAAAGCTAGTATGAGAACCCATGAGCATTCTTTTTTACAGTAGCATTGAAAGTGGCTACAGTCTTTGATTTAGTGGGGCAGACGATTGTCTGAAACACTGAGATAAAAGAAAGCATTATATTTGGAACTGGGGCATTTGGAATGGCTGGGGAGATGGATTGCTCGGAAAAATAAGGTTAGAACTTTTGAAGGATTACCTAGAGCTCCTCCTCGTACCTCGCTAGGTTTTGGAATAGGGGAGAGGCTGATTCTGCCTGGCTCTCTGGTTTTGGAGCAGGGGTCTTGCTGGTTCTGTTTTTAGACAGACCCAAATCCAGACCCAAATACGTCTGAATATTGATTTATGAGACCCAGGTTGTGTTTCCAAACTTCTGCACAGTAACTCAGATCAGTATATACACAATAACTCTCCTTTTGACCTTGAGCATACCTCTCCAATCTCATTCCAGAGGCAGAGCTGGAAGAAGACTGGCTTCACGAAGCTGGCCTCTCCACGTTTGTGTCCGGCACCCTGGGGGACGGTCCGGCCGAGGCCCTGCTGTCCACCCTGACTCGCTCGCAGGCGGCCATGGTGAAGAAGCGGCTGGACAACTACACGCAGACCATGCGCAAGAGGAACAAGCAGCCAATGCGGCACGTGCGCGACGTGTTCTTCACGCCAGACAGCTCGGTGAGCCGACACCTCAGCAACCCCTCAGTTTACATCACTATGTGTCAGTCACCATAAGTGTTGTCAGTGTGGACTTTTTTTTTTTTTTTTTTTTTACAAATTGTGCCCTTAAAATACAAAAGGTGTCCTTGAACTACAAAAGACGACTGACTGATACATCTGATACCTAAGCCATCACGTACACTTCCAGACGTCCCGGTTGTTTAGCTTTGGAATGTTTTGACAGTGCTGCATCATCATATTTCGACATTTCTGTTACAATAGAGATGCTGTGAGACAGCCGCAGGGGAGTGGTGGGACTAGTTTAGATGCTTCAGCTGTGAGGTGGAATCTCAGAGGGCCATGCTAGAGTGCCTGTTTTATTCTCAGTGCATTCCCTCGCGCTGTGTCACACAGCAACGGATGTGCTTCAGGTGCCCGAGTGTCGCCGTTCAGTTTGACTGATGTTCGTGCCATGGGCAGGACATGGCAAACATTTTTTTTTCTTTAAACAGCGTAAGTAGAAACTTGGCCTTGGTGTGTGTGTGTGTGCATATGTGTGTGTATGTGGGTGTGTGTATGTTTGTGTCTGTGTGTGTGAGAGCTGCTTCTCAGCTGTGGTAGCAGCTGCCACAAGTGGCCTCTAAAATAGGTTTGGCACACTGACTTTAGCTGGAATGCAACAAGCTCACTGTATACTGTTGTTGAAGTGTGGGGGAGTGACACAAGCCACATCCTGGCTGTTTGTTATAGAGAACACACACACACACTCACACACACACACACACACACACAAACATGCACACCACAGGCACATGTTGGCTGGATCTAATAACCGTGAATTATGAGTGATGCTGCCCAAGGGCAGTTTTAGAGCAGGTAACCCAAGCTTTGTTTTGCTTCCTTCTCGATCAGTTTGCAGGCCACGTAAATGGATGTGGATTATGGGAATGAAATGAAAACAGGCCCGCAACTCTCCGAATAGCCTGCTCAGGGGCAACGATCCACATTCCTATTAGGAATTACACTCGTAGTAGCCAGAGAGAACCACATCCATCAGTAACATCTCGGTTCTAACAGCCTTGAGCTCTCTCTTCTCCACTGAAGAGGATACACATGTCTGTTGACACTGTGTCATGCTTCAATGCCCCTATTTAAATTGGGAAATTAAAGGATGACTTGTTAATGTTTAGGATCAATTTACAGGTGTTCAAGTTATATATACAGATAAGACATCTTCAGTACAAACACCCTGTTGTTACAGGAAGGCTACACCGGATACATTATGTTTGTGCAGTCTTTTTTAATGTATTTTTGATGCAACTTGACTTAGCATAACATAACACATTGAGTGCATCCCTAGGCCTACTAGTGTTTTTCACATATGGTCTCACACGATTACTCTGGATGTGCACACACACACACACACACACACACACACACACACACACAAACACTAAATCATCTTAAACTCTGGAGTTACTAGTCCCTGTCACATACGGCCAGGCCACAGTTATGAATGACATAATCAAATGGCAGTTGTTACGAGAAATATTATGTGTTTTGCAGTGATATGATCCTGTCCATGTGATGCTATATTGAAGCAATTGCAACTGGATGGAAATTTTCAGTGCTTAAAGTTGCATTTATTTACTGCTAATTCAATGTGAGGGTTATGATCACACAGCCTTGTTGATTTTATTACGTTCCTGGTGGTAGACTGAAATGTAAAGTAATAAGGTTATTGTGACCATAAAAAATGCCTCTCCCTAATCTTCATCTAGTTATACACTCAACATTTGGACAGTTTATGAAGTATATTGACTTGACTTTACTCCAGTGGCTTCCACAGTCATCAGATCTCGAGTCAGTAGAGCATCATTGGGACATGGTGTCACAGGGAGATCCCCATAATAAATCTCCCCCCCTACCAATCTGCAGTAATTGTGTGGCGCCATCATGTCAACAGGGACCAAAATTTCTGAGGAATGTTTCCAACTCCCTTGATGAAAGTATGCCATGAAGAATTAAGGCAGTTCTGAAGGCAAAAAGAGAACCCAACCATTTAGTAAGGAGTGGATATTGCATGCACTAGTACCAAGTCTCTCAGCAGGTCTACGATGCATTCCAGTGCACTGTTATGTTGGGCTGATCAGAAAGCTCATGCCAAGAAGGCTAATCTGCACATCTCTGTGTCTAGTTTGATGCTTAAAGCTGCCTGTGAGTATGCACTGAAGGCACTGCTCAAGTGTCTGAACAGGCTTGCTGTGTGTTCCTGTTCCCTGTTGTGATGTGTTAAAAAGACAAAGCGTGGTGTTGTGGACAGGAGGCGCCGTGTTCGTGGCTCTGGGCTCTCTAGGCAGGCCAGCTCAGTGGGAGTCATGGCTGGGGCCTGGCAGAGTGAGTCAGAGCTCCGATTCACAGCACACCGCCGTGACTAAGAGCCATCTGAGTTTACCCACACACACACACACACACACACACACCTACCTACATGTGTGTGGACGCACACACACGCAGACACAAACACCTTGGCACAGACATAAACAAACCACGCATTTGCACACACATGGGCTACTCACATAAACGTTGACTGGGTGCAAACACACACTCACGTACACACACACTGCCTTTGACCCTTTGCGGATAGTGTCTCTTAATTAAGTATTTACACAGCAGAAAGTACAGGGCCTCTTTAGTATGCAAGATCATAGAAAGGATAAGAGAGCCTTGCTGCTTTTTGGTGGCTGTTCGGTGAGTGTTTGGTGGCCAGCAGCCGGTAAACCTAATGGAACGTGACACATGCCCAGGGCAGACTTGATTTGAGCTCACTTAGTCGAGACTGACAGGATGGCAAATTGCTCATTGCTCGTACTCATTTGGCAAGAGCACTTAGGGTTTCAAACTAAAAGCCCTGAGTGTTTACAGTGGTTGTATGGACTGCCCTCTCCCCCACAGACACACACACACACACACACACACACTGGCACTGGCACTGGCTAGTCCATGCCTGGCTGATGTTTATGCTTAGGGTTTGGGCCTGAGGTCCAGCACTTTCAGTCATGGGTAAATGACAGACTGTGCCATACAGTCGGAATGAAAGCAATATAAACACGGACATATGGCTTTGTCTCAGCTCCCCGTGCTTCTATTCATTGCCACCTCCCCACGAGCCCACCACCCTATCCCGCTCTACACACACACCCACAGACACACGGACACAGACACACACACCCCTGCTGTCAGCAAGTATACTGTACGTGTATATGCCCATATATGGAAAGAGTGCCTGGAACTTGCACAGTGTATGGGGGGGAGAAAATGGAAAGTTTGTTGTTGTGTGTGTGTGTGTGTGTGTGTGTATGTGTGTATGTGTGTGTGTGTGTGTGTGTGTGTGTGTGGTTGTGAAGCCTGACCTCCACAGCAGCAGTCAGCTGTATGAAACAATGGGGCTTGTTCACGACAATGCTGAGCCTATTCAGAACAGCCCGAGACTGGATTCCAGGGAAGATTAGGTCCAGGGGTTAGGGGGGTCACAATGGAGATGGAGAAAAGAAATCAAACTTAATCAAACAAATCACCATTGTGAAAAAGGGGGCATTTGTTGACTTTAGGCCACACGCTTTTTGCTGTATCTTTCCAGATGTGTTTGGTTAAAGATCTGTTTATCACCCTCTCTTTATCATGCGGTGTGCCTGTGTGAATGAAGCTCTGATCAGGCTTTTGTAGGTGAGTTAATATGTAAAGTGCGATTGTGAAGTTGAATGGGTTTTTTTTCTACCTGCTTCTATTTTGCAGCCGGTTGACCCACTTCCCCCACCTCTCTCTCCCAATGGACAGATTGCTCCTAAGCTGCCGCATCGGACACCTACGAGGGGTAAGAGCGAAATGCAGGCCTTATATTTGATTGTGACAGGGGAAACCAATGAATTAAGAACAATAGTTATTTGAGCTTTGACAAAAAAAACTGATTTTGACTTGACATACTGTATATGTGTTCTCCTGCAGTTCCATCATCCCCGGTGTTCCAGTCATCTGACGACAGCTCCATGTCAGAGTTCGGCCCTGAGGAGTACATCTTGTCGTTTGATGTGCCCTACTCGGACTCAGTGACTGGCCATCGCAAAATCAAAAGCTGCCAAGACTGCCAGAGGTTCAGAAAAGATGACAAAGAGCTGCCAGTGAGTTCCCCTTCTGTTTTTGTTTGTTTGTTTTTTTTTTACCCATGAAACACCAAAGGCACTTGTTATTGAGATAATGAGTCATCTTCCAGTGTTCTTCTTTTACTCAAACCCACAATCCTGTGCGTCTTTGCTTTTTTCTTTTTTTGTCTCTCAGACTTTTCAGATTGTCAAGCCCAAGCTGGGCCTCACAAGAGTGTATGACCTGTCATCAGAAGACATGAAAAAGATTGGCAACTTTGCCCTGATAGAGCTGACCACCCTCTACGACGCCCTGGTCATTGAACTGAAGAGGAACCGTGTGGTGCGCAGCAAGACGCGAGGTGAGCACACGCTGTGCACTCATGCAGGTTTTTTCCAGGCTAAATGTAGATCTGGTATGAATATCGAGACGAGATGTTGTGAATAATTTCCCGCTCTCTCCACAGAGAGCGGCATATTCGGGGTTCCTCTCACGACCCTCCTGGAAAACGACCAGAAAAAACTCCCCGGCTCCCGAGTACCTTTAGTGTTCAGAAAGGTACAGCAAATTGAACAGCATTGATTTGAGAGCTATTTATTTCCAGCATGTTTTGTAGTTGTCTTTTTGTTCTTCTGGAAATTCTTGATGAAATAACTCCCAGAAGGGGGGATGCATGGAAAAAATATCTTGCTCAGCATTTGTATGTGTGTGTGTGTGTTGGAGGGAGGTTCAACTTCCGGACTTTTATGCCACCTTCCTCAGCTGCTTTCTCTTTCTAAGTGATAACCGCTATTATTTTGACCTGCGCGGACCTCGTGCCATTCCCAGCCAGCCCCTCACAGAACCCCTCTCTGTTCCTGTCTCAACAGTTCTCCGCTCTGAAAATGACATTCAGTGCAGCTCAGTAGCAGCAGGAAAATAGACCCGTTTGTGTGTGACTGATTGCAACCTGGTTCCTCGTGCTTGAATGTGGTATCTCAAGCAGTCAGGCAAAGGGTGGGGTGAGGGGTGGATTTGGGTGTATGGTGTGTTAAACATGGAGCAACATGCAACATGGCACCCAAAGCGCTTCACCTGGGTGAAGCATGGCAGCCATTCTGCACTAAAACCTTCATCTCACACCATCAATTGGAGTCCCAGCACGTGCTTTTTGAAAAGTCAGCTTGGGTCTGCTTGGGGGAGCTAGGCAGAATGTGTGACCTAAAACCTAATTCCCCCCACTCCCCCTTTAAATTGTAGTCTAAACTGCTGGAAGGTTTTGCTTCACCCCCTAACTGAAGATTAGTTGAATTACCAGCTTTTTACCATTTTTCCCTAGTGACGAACACTAAAAGATTTTTTGCTCTAATTCTCAGTAATGACCCCTGTAAATAAACATTTATCAGAAAAGCCTCTGTATCCACAAGCTCAAGTGACCAAAAACAACAAGGTTCCTGAGAAGCAGGGAGAGCATCTTGGCTTCTGTTATCTGCTGTTGGTGTTAAAGGAGTGAATGAAGGGGTTCAGGACTTTGACAGACAGCTCAGAGGTTAAGAGAGATTGCTAAGGCCCAGCCACCAGTGGGGAGGGCAAGGCTGCTCCAGCAAGAGTCTTTGGCGTCTTACTGGGTTATCTAGTGCGGGGCAGATTAAGAAGCATCTATCTGCTGCTAAAGACGCAGGAATGCCGAAAGATCCCTCACCCGCCCACCCTGGACAGCTGTGCTATCTCCAACCTAAACAAGGGCCGGCTGATGACGGACGGCAACAAAACAAAAGCAGGGAAAGAGTAAAGATGCACTCTGTTTACACGCGATGCGTCTTAAACGTTAAAAGTTATTTGACGTGTGGTAAATTTCCACAAAGGATGAACTCAGAAGTTTTAATGGTGTCACCCTGCTTGGATTACTTTTGTAAACATATTTATGATTGTACAAAATTTAAATTTTTTGGCTGTTTCTTGTATTCCTGGCTTTAGGGTTTTGTGAGGTTACTGTGAAACATTCCTAACAGTTTAATCTTCTTTCTTCTGATTTCTTCTTAATTTTTTCGTTTTCTAATTTTGACGATTGCTTCTGTCTCGGCTATTTGGGAAATATAGAATCGCCTCTGCCTGCCTTTAAAATGGCTAGCAATGGGCATGTGTTGTTTCTATACTTTAAACACTGGTTTTAAAAAAGTGCTACTCATGGAGTGATTAGTGGTGTTTGCTGATGTTCCAACCCACGTATCGTAGCAAAATACAGTTTCTGTCATGTTTTATTTGCCATTTTGTAAGTCACATTGGGATCTATTTGCTCCTTCATATAAACAAAGTGCCAAATAAAACATGACGGAAGCTTTATTTCGCTACGATACATGTTTTGGAACATCATCGAGCACCACTAACCACTTTGTGAGTAGCACTTTTTTAAAACCAGTGTTTAAAGTATTGAAACAACACATGCCCATTGCTAGCCATTTTGAAGGCAGGCAGAGGCGATTCTACATTTCCCAAATAGCCGAGACAGAAGCAATCGTCAAAATTTTGATGTCAACCACTTTATTGCATTTTAGACAACCTGTGAAAGGGGCTCAATGTGTTAAAAACCGAACTATCCCTTTAATGCTGAAACTGCATTGATGCAACCATACCATGAGAGGATTTTTTATGTGTGTGTGTTTTACGTGCAGCTGCTGTTTAAGTTGGAGCAGACTGGTCTGCAAACGGAGGGGATTCTCCGGGTACCAGGATCGGCCTCTAGAGTGAAGGTAAGATCAGGACCAACTTGGCCACAAATCACACCCACACGCACACCCCACCCCCACACACACCTCAAAGCCCTGCATTCCTGCCCTTCTAAAAACTGAATCCTTGCCTGCTAATACTATTATTAACCAGACCTTGGCATTTTGAAGACATCCAAAAGATCTCTGATATTTAGCTGCATGTGGTCCATCCCGTCTGTCCAAACACGACATGTTTGCCCACTTGTCTAAGTATAGCTTTTTGTAAGACTCCGTGTCTGTATGGGTTGAGAGTTATACATTTATGACACAGATGGCGATGACTCATCCATAGCAGATGCGAGAAGGCAGGTAGGATTTGCTACAGTAGTGGAGCTATTTTACACATCTTTAGCTGCCATCTGCCCATTTCTGATACTCCTGTTTACTCCAGCGACCATTTAGTTTCATGTCTCGTGCCAGTAAGCCAAATATGGACTCGATATAATGACTAAGACTCCCATCACACAGGGCCACATTGTTGGGCTTTGCCATCAGTTTCATACCTGTTCAGCCTGAGCTTTGCGGGGGCGCTATTTGATTTAGAACTTCCTGCTAACAGAATGAGCCTCCCATCCCAACGCCCGATGTTCTCCTACAAAGACCTTTAAGTACTGAGGGCTTCAACCCTTTTACACACGGGCCTCAGAGTAGCACCAGTGTCCGTGACCATAGCCAATAGGCCCATAGTCTTTGTCTTATCCTCCCTAATGCCATTAAAGAAGAGGCCAGAGCTGGAGAAGCTGTAACTGCTTTGATTTGTGTGGCGCCATGTGGGTCAACAACCCAACCTCCCACTCAAGGAGCACTTAACTGAAAAAAAAAAAAGCTTCGGCAGGTATTGGATTCCAAGTTGTTTGTCCGGCATAAAGACACATGGAGATGGTTAACAGTTAGGAGTCTTGTCTGGAAAAGAAGACTTTTAGAGGCGTTTTAGAGGACACATTCAGTGCTGATGTCTAACACGCTCCAACAGGGTCTATTGACAAACAGGGTTGGTGGCTAATGACTGATAAAGAAACACATCTCAAACATAAACACAGTGACGGTTCTCAAGTTTAGAATCGTTCTTAAGCCACAAATCCTGACAGAATTTTTTTTTTTAAACCACAAAATGGATAAGTTGCATTTCTCACATGCATTTCAACAAAGGCCAACATAGAAGGCAGCCCCAAACATCAGAAATTCTAGTTCTGCAAAGCGGGTGATGAATGTGTGGATTAGTTTGTCATTGTCATGGTTGCTGATGAATGCCTGTTGTTTTGGTTCAGCAACTGCGCCAGGAGCTGGAGACAAAGTTTTACGATGACCGCTTCGACTGGGAGCAGGTGCGGCACAACGACGCGGCAGGACTGCTCAAGATGTTTATCCGTGAGCTGCCTCAGCCTCTGCTCACTCTGCAGCATCTGCCCGCATTCTCCGCTGCCCAGAGTCAGTTTCTCACTCACACACACACACACACACACACACACACACACACACA
>JAGFZM010002158.1:253505-272524 GCA_017657215.1 Limnothrissa miodon | reverse complement strand
CACACACACACACACACACACACACACACACACACACAAAAGACACAATGATCAATATGACAAAATGCATATAACATATGCAATTTGGATTGACACACCTTCTAAGCATTTGACAAAAAAATATAAATGTAATACAAATAATTCATATTTGCTCTTGGTTTTAAATATACATCAGTATGGTACAGTATATGCTGTAAAAACCCTGAGCCTGTTATACACTGTATGTTTTTTACACAAACCACTGTGTAACACACAACCTTTTATTTGCTCTATTTTGGTCCTCATTGCATAGATCAGACACTCAAAAGCAGCAACAGCAGCAGATGCAGTGTGTTGATAGCAGACAGGGGCCTGCTGTTTGTGGTTACAGTAGGTGCATGCTGGCGTGTGGTTGAGAGATTGTAAGTAGTGTTCTCCTCCTTCTCTTCCTCCCCCACTCTAGATATCGCCTCTCCCAAACACCAGATCCAGGCCCTTCACCTGCTCATCATGCTGCTTCCTGAGGCCAACAGGGACACGCTCAAGGTAAGGAACCACACCTGCCAAAGCAGCCATCTTGAGCCATTTTCCATTTAGATGCATTAAACAATATCACTGTCAGTAATCCAGTTTATATTCAGATTAAATTATTACTACTGAATTGGAAGAAATGAGTCACTCTATGGATGAAAATATTATGTTTTTATAGCAAGACTAGGCAACATCTTTGCTTGTACATGTAATTGAACTAAATTTAGTCTGTGAGGCTCAGACAGTCGTTTTCCAAAGGTCTTGTTTTCATTTTACTTCTGCCGGAGTACACCTGAAGAGTTTCCGCCGTTGAGGCTGGGTTTCCGCCGTTGAGGCTGGGAAAGAAAAATGCTGAAGATTCTCACCTTCTGCCCATTTCTCTCTCTCTCTCTCTCTCTCTCTCTCTCTCTCTCTCGCTCTCTCTCTTTGTCTCAGTAGCAGATGATGTAATAGACACCTTGGGGTGGCTTAAGTGCTGGGAGGGGACAGACGCACGTCGACCCACTTGACAAAATGCCTCCGTCTGGTTTAAGCACTCCTTAATAAAGTCATTATGCTTGGAGTTTGGATAAAGGGTGTCTACACCTAGCTTGGTGTGGGTGGTGTGTACTTATGTGTTGAGAGACGCTGTTGAAGAACTTGTCTGTGTCAAACAGGACAATGCCGAGTCCTCCAAGTCAAATCCCTGACAGACATAGAGAACACTCAGATACACAGTCCATAAGACTATCAGAAGCTGAACTAACAACGCACCAATTCAAGCCTTGCAACATCGACATTTGTGCCATTTGAACCAGTAAAAGACTATTTACCATTTCTTTTTTATCTAAAGGAGAAGTATCGCTTTCCTCTTTTCATGCCATGGGCTACCATGCACAGGGCTGACGTTTATCGAGAAGTTTGATTTGTCACACTTTTGCCATGTGTGAAGTTTAGTTCTGTGAAAGTACATTATTTGTCTTAGCTGGAAGCCATCTTCCCCATGTGGCCTGCACACCTGTTGATGTTCATTACTCTTACTCTGGAACCGTGAGAAAGATTTTTAAGACCTGCCAGTGCCGGATGGGGCAATATGAAATATGCAGTAGCTTATAGCAGGTCGTTCAGTAGAAAACATGACAAAAAGTGGAACTACAAAAAGAAAAACAAATCTCTCTTTCTACATAGAAGTACTGTTGGGACTTGTCATGATAAATATAGATCTATTGATTCTGTAATGCATCTAAATTGCGGGGTAATAACAATGCACTTATGACTAATGCTTTTCAATTGCTACCTGTTTGTGGAGATGAATCTCCCTGTTGCTGTTCCACTCGGCTCTGATGTTGAGCCGTGGGCTGTCTATTGGAATCATTTCATCTGTCTGGATGAGTTTGTTTTGGAGGATTAGTTGTGTTGCCGTGCTGCCTACAGTCTTTGAAGACCTATTTCTATTTCACTTGGCATTGCACAACAAGGATTGTTTTTAACTACATGCAGTAAGTGGAGGGGGGGGGGGGGGTTACGGATAAGCTGATTACCCGTATCTGAATATTGAATAGGTCAGCAACAGTATTCTGAAAAAGGCTGCATTTTTCCCTCACGTGCGATTACCCTGCGCAAGAATAGACACCAGACCCAGCTTGAGCTAGTGCCTGTTTGCAATTTCTTTCATTCTTTTTTTTCTTTTTCAATGGTGGTTGACCATCCGTTTACTCTCACCATCAATTTACTCTGTCCACCCTGGACCTGAATACAGTCCATCCATCCATTAAGCACAGGACCCAGACTGCTCACTGTACACTATCCTCAAAACCAAACGTCATTTTAAACTAAATTTAATTTTCCACAACACTATATTAATACTACCTGCCTATTGTGTCCTGTTGTAAGTGGCAATGCTGCAGTACTAGTATGTTGGGCCTGTAGTCCTCAGTGCCACAGAGCTAATGGTCCCTCTTGGCATTTTCCCCTCTCACCAGGCACTGCTGGAGTTCCTAAGAAAAGTGGTGGCCAACGAGGAGAAGAACCGGATGAGCATGTGGAACGTGTCCATGATCGTGGCGCCCAACCTGTTCACGGTGCGCGGCAAGAACGCTCGACAGGAGGAGATGGTCGGAGCAGCAGGGGCGGCGCATATGGTGCGACTGCTCATCACACACCAGGACCTGCTGTGGACAGTGAGTCTGTGTGTGTGTGTGTGTTGGAAGGACTGGATAGTTGGCCTGGCCTGAGTCACATTCTCTGCTTACTGCCAGAGTGAGAAGAATTCTTTTGAAATGTAAAATTTAGAATGCCAGATGGAGGACCCGATTTATTTTCTATTTCATGTCATGTTATACTATATAAAGACCTCTTTGTCCTTTGTCAACATGCTTTATCTGTTATTATAGTGTCTTGTCTGTAGTAATTACTTTTTGTTGAGAAAGTAATTTCATAAAGCTTAAGACTTAAGACAGCAGCGTTTTTCTCTAGAAAAAATGATAGATTGACACAGATTTTTTACTTCTCATCTTCATCCTTTAGTAACTTGCGTTAGGCTTAAATGATGAGGGAATGGATACCTTAGCTGAGAGTGGTTTGCCTTGAGGAAAAATAAATGACTCTGGCTTTGTAGCCATAACTTACGATACTGTAGCCAAGTTTGGGTTCGACTGTAGATCTTTTTCTGTAATTCTTAAAAAGTCAGCCATGAGCTCCATCTGTGTAGCTGACAGGGTTAAAAATATTGAAAATGTTAAATATTTTTTGTGAAAATAATGACTTTTGTCAGAGGCAATTAAATTAGATCAGGTGCAGTTGAAAATCGTAAAATCATTGTGTGAGAATACCACTTAGTGACCCAATTCAGGTTTCCTTAAGAAAGTAAGAAGTAAGTATGTGAAACTATACATTAAACCTAGCACAGCATGGCCGCTGTAATCACTGTAAGGGTGGGGAATTTTTTTCTAACCTCGTAATTAGACCATCTTGGAACTGCCACAGTGGGAGAGGTCTGATTCTGCTTCCCTGAAACAAAAACAGTGATTTGAAATGCTGGCTTGCTGACATTGAACCACTCCACCATGCTGTCAAGTGAAATTAATGACTAAGCTTGTGTGAGCTATTTATTAAGGTTGCACTTAGGCACTAAGGAGAAAAAAAATCAGCCAAAAAAAAGCACCAGCCCCAAAGTCTAGTAGGCAAAGAGGAGATTGACCTAAATCTTGGTGTCTGGCTGGGCGCCCTGTAAGTCCACAGTGATGGATGGTGCTGTTGTGTGTGTGTGTGTGTGTGTGTGGCGCCCGCAGGTCCCCTGCTTTCTGATCTCGCAAGTGAGGAAGATGAGTGAGGCGGCGGCCCAGAAGAAAGCGCCCAGCTCCGACAAGAGCAAGAGGAAGCTGCTGCGGAGACGGCCCACCGAGAGGGAGAAGGAGAGAAGCGAGGTAGTTGTTCACTCTCTCTCTCTTACACTCCACACACACACACACATACACACACACACGCTCATACTCACTCACAGTTCCTCACTTGTTGACACACACACACACACACACACACACACACACACACACACACACACATCATTCTAAGTAGTGTATGAGGTCCCAGTGGTCCACTCTTGAAAAAGCAGTGATGGAAGCCCCTCAAACTCTGCTCAAGTCACATGCAGTGGTGAGGAATGCAGCTCAGGTAATGAGGTTAGCAGTGGTCATTAGTGAGCCAAACCAGCTGTTTCCACTCTGGTCACTCAGTCAGCCCCCCACACACGCAGTGCAGTGTCACTCGGCAGGAGGTGGGGCCCTGGGGTGTGCAGGCCCAGTCACAGGAACTAAATACGAGTGCCCTGGGTTACAGTGCAAATACTGTTTAACTGCGTTTAAATATTATTTATCTCAGTAAATAATATTTATTTTTTATAATTCAACTGTTGTGTACTGTACTGTACCAACACAGTGTACTGCACTAAAAGGCACTAAAAACTCTATTACCACTAAAAACTCAACAACAAGTATATTACCACAACAACAACAACAACAACAACAACAACAACAACAACGATAATCAGAGTTTCCCAAAGCTGTGGGTTTTACTGTAAATTAATGTGAATGGTATAGAAAATCCTGTACTGGAAAACGGGCATCTTGAGTGGAGGTTAATTGTCTGTAGACTGTATGTAAAATGTCTGGCATTGACTGTATGTGATTTCTGTTAGCAACTCACTGACCTCCGGGATGGAGTCATCAGGGTCCATGCTCCCCTGCATGCAAAGGTTTCCATGGCGATACAACTGGACAGCAAGACAAAGGCCCGGGATGTCATGGCGCGCTTTGACTACGAGAACGGGTCAGTAAAGTACTGCCACTGCAACCATTACCATGGAGATTATGAGGTTATATGGGCAGAGCTCTTGTGTGCTTCTCTTGTTTAAACAAAATTGATTTTTCTCTCAATTTAGCCGGGGGACCCTCAGCACTAATCGGAAACAGAAGCAGTTCCTGTTTGAAGTCGGAGGAAACATAGGTATGTAATCAGAATGATAAGATACACTTAATTTTAATATTTAAACACACACACACACACACACACACACACACACACACACACAGAAACAGAGATGCACCGAGAGAGAGAGACACACACACACAGTTACTTTACTGTCTTTGTTGCACTGATGTTGACTTACAATGCCTGTTGTTAATCACAGGAGAGCGTTGTCTTGACCCTGAGACCCTTCTGCTGAACGTGTACAGAGCCAACCCGCACTGCGAATGGGTCTTAAAACAAAGGACAACCTGAGCCCAAGGCCGCCTCCAGCACTCAGGAATGTGCTGGAATGACAAAACAAGAAGTGTTAAATGTAGAGCCACCTACTGGTCAACTTCTGAACTGAACTCAGATGTGTGGACGGACTCAGAGGACTGAGGACTGTTGCTTTGAACCTGCAGACGGGTCCAGGCTGAACTGCAACTGGAAACGGAAACACAAAACACACAAAAACTTGTGGCAGAGGTGTGAACCTGACCTGGCACTGATGACACACACATACACATACACTCACACACAGAGAGACACACACACCAACTGAAGGATTTTGGTTTTATTTGTTTTATGTCCAAGCCTTTTTATTTAGTTGGAGGAAGGAATTTCCATCTTATCTTCCCCAGAGAATATAAGGAGAAAAAAGACTAATCTGGTTTGAGGGCACTGTGGCATTTTCAACATGCGTCATATCAGAACTTGACCGAGAGAAATGCTTTAAAAAACAAAAAAAAAAAAAAAAAAAACTACAATGCTGGCCATTGGGAGTCTTAAGTTTCAGTGCCAACACGGACAGAGAGGTGCAATAGCCTTCGCCACTAATTCTGTTACCAAGCTGAGGCCTTGGCAACCAACCATGTTTACCACTCTTTCACTCCAGAACCCCACAGAGGTGTATAGAGAAAAAAACTTGTACATATGATATTTATACCACTAATTTATCCAAACTTGTTTTTTTTTAAATCATCATTTTATGTACTGTGTTAAACCACCACTTTTGTACTGTTTTTTTAGCTGCATGTGTGTATCTGAAACTGTTTGAACTTTATCACGCTAGTTTGGTGAGTATGTGCTGTATGTCTGATTGTTGAATTTAAAAGATGAAAAAAATGTTTACCTCTGCTAAAACAAATGAAGGAAGCTCAACACAGCTTGATGTTGACCCTGGAATGTCCAACGTCATCTACCTGTGGATCTGACCACAAGTCAACACTAACTTAAACTTAAACTGACGTTGTTCACTTGTGTGACCTACAGTACATGCGCACACACACACACACACACACACACTAGAAATACACTGATTGCCTTGCAACTGCCACAGCCCTAAACGATGTAATGAATATGAACTTCACATTTGAGAAACTGCAAAATGGACTGACAATGCAATGCATATTGGACTGTCAAACTGGCAACTGTCAATTCCACATGATGACTTTCTAACATGGTCGCTGAACTGCCAATGAACTAAAACACTTAAGTTTGTGTAATATGTTTTTTTGACACTTATACATGCAGCAGTCGTGTTGACCTGTAAAAGACCGCTTACATAGCCTGCAATACTCAGGAATAGTATTGCTTTATTGCTATTATTTTGTGATATATTTTTTTTTATCTGCAACATTAGTGTAGCAAAGAAAAGCTTTTTGTAATGTAAGGATGTTGTGTATAATACTCTAAAGTGTGCTCCATTGAGCTGAATACTTTGTACTCTTTTGTTTTTATATCATCATATAAGCCACTGCCAACAATAGTTACGTTTGCCTTCAATCAACAACTACTCTGATCTTGTGGAATCATACATTATATCATGGAATACAGCATAAAATGAATACATTGAGAGAGGCTGAAAAACCTAATGTAGGTTACAGAGTTGATCCTGTTTCTTTTTCTCGCTTGTTATCATGCCCTTTGTTCATTGACCATTTGTGTACTTAGGCCTGCTATTTAAAATATAGTTGTGTAACAGATTGCTAGGTTTAAGAGGCAATGTGCTTTTTCTAAAAAGTGCAAATTGTCATTTGAGAATGGCTTCCAGTAAAGAGCATAAACGTCACTCACTGACAGATTTCTCTCACTGCTGTCACTGTTAGCCACAGACAACTTGTTGGCGTGCTTTGGCCTAATGGTTTTCGCTCTCTAATTGCGTTGATGGATGGCGATAGCGTGACCTGACGTGATTGGGAAGGCTTGTGCTCTCAGCTACACGAGTTCTCCTTACAAATCTTCCAAAATATTTGTAAGATTTCAAGCAAGAACACTCGAGTCGTTATTAATCATACAGAGATGTTGTTTGACAGGGCATTCTTCTAATGACAGTTACAGAATGCTGTTGAACAATGGCATTGAACTCTTTCCTAGTTTATTTTCTAGCGAGGGTAATACTTGGTTCTCAAAAGAGTCATTTTCATGAATGCCGTTGATTAGAACTTAGTGAGTACATACACTAGCCACACAGTCATTCTGAAGAGAGTGGTGATAAGCTGGGCGTGCTTGCTTTTATACTACGTTTACAGCAGCCTCATTTTGCACACCGTTCTGCTGTAGGCTACGTTCCCAAATACGCCCACCATTATTTGGCCATCACCCACCACGATGGCTGTAATCACTGAAACAATAGACGATCTAAGATTGTTGACATTATTGTTCAGCGGCTAAACAAATTCCAACCCTCACTTGCGCGCTCTTCATTGGCATGGTTTATGACTTAAGTTTAGCCTCCATGTTTGTGTGACATTTGCCACACAATGACAGAACTGTGGCATCTCCATCACCAACCCCAGGTGAAGAATTTGCAGCCAGAAAAGGATGTTGTAAGAAGCTGGATTAGCCATCATGGCAACAAAAATTGGATCTATGAAGCTTGCGTGCAATGGATACCTCCTCTATGCTCAAGAACCCAATCTTAACCTCAGTAGCCTAGTTGCAGTAGTAGTAGTGGTGCAGACAAGGGTGCATTTCCAGTACAAATTTAGTGGTCTTCACCATAAGGCTAAAGACATTATAGCCCACAACAGCTGATGAAGTTATTCACTGAGAGATAGATGGACCCATCAATTAAGATGACTGAATCAATAGTAATCACCCTTTGAATGGTTTAGTGACCATTTGTATTCTGCTAGTGACTGTAGCTTTAGGAAAACAATGAACTGGGCTTGTTAAGGTACATCTGTAGCCTTGACTTTATTATAAAATCAACAAATGAATCAATAGTTACACAAAGACATTTTCCTGAGAACTTCATTGCATTTATTGCATTGTGACATGATTCTAAAGACATTTAAGACATAAAAATTGAAAACGTTGAACTATTGACCTTTTTAAACTTTAGACATTCACTAAAGTCCAACTTTCAAATGAACAGAACATATTTTAGACAATGATTAAAAACATTTTTTCCCAAAATAAAAAATTAATTATTTAAACTTTTATACAAAACATTATACACGGAGAGGTACGGAATGTTCCGCGGGCCAGGGAAGAAAGGGGTGACCTAGGTGGTGCTTCCGGGACAGGAGTTGGGAGAGACTCCTTGGAGGAGGAATGCTGAGCCAAAGTCCAACACGTCAGTCACATGACCTTTGTAAACACGCAGGTTGCGCATGCAGCCGCGGAACGCTGTCCTGGTGCTCAAGCAGTTTTGCTTGACGTCAGCTTTGTGGGAGTGAGAGCAAGAGAGAAGGAAATTAGAGGCTGTCAGCATTGAAAGAAGAACACACACTAACTGACAAGAATTTTCTGAAAATATATACATGCCGTTTATACTTAATTTTACTTAATACTTAATATTATGTTTAAAATAATATATCTTTTTTTAATTAAGAAGATGGAGGTAGGGAGATATACTGTTCTCTGTTCCCCATACCTGGATATCCTCCCACGTAGATGGGATTTTTTGTCTCAGCTGAGGTGGAGGAGAGGTAGGGGTTGGGTGTGGTGACGGTGAGGCCATCTACGGTAACGCTGATGCTGTTTTTGAACTTCTTGGCCACCACTGTGTGCCAGCGTCCATCACAGAACCAGTGGCTGCTTCTTGAGGAGGCCGAGATGCGCCCCGCCCCATTGTTCACATTAAACACCACCTACACACACACACACATACACACACACAATACAGATAATGAATTGCATGTTGTTTTATATTGATTTATATTGATAAAGATAATATTTTATATTTTATGTGTTTGCTCAATAAACCACAACTATACTATGAAATATGAAATATTTTATTTTACAAATTAATTTATGACAGGTTGGAACATGTATTAAGAATGAATTACCTGTCCATTGACCAGCTCCAGGCCGATAGCATCTATCTTGGCACTGCTGACTCCTAGCAGAACACCATCTAGTCCGGTAGAACGAAACTCCAAACTCACAGTCACATCGGAGCCAACGTTATAGCCCTCTTTCACTAAAGGAAACCCACAGAGAACAGAGGGAACATCAAACAACAATACTCTTTCATCAGCATACAGGGAACAGAAGGTGCAGAACACTGATCGATTTCCAATCAAGGTAGTATCTACTGAATAGTGCCTAAATCTGTTGAGTTTGTGGGCAAGCAGCAGTGCTGTGCTGTTGTGCTTGTACCCACCGAAGGCGGCGTGTCCACTGCCGTTGAAGTAGGTGCCGTCCTGCGCGGAGCTGAAACAGTGACCGACTCCAACAGACGACAGAGGCTTCTTCATGTTCATCTTGGCGCCGTTGACCATCACGCCCTGAACGCAGCCCGTCAGGCTGTGGGTGACCTGAGTCAGAGGAGGCCACGGGGCAGGTTACGTAATGTACGAACAAGGACACACACACACACACACACACTATTGGCATGACCTTTACATTTGAGCGCATGCTATCCAATAGCACTGCTACTATTACTACTTCAAGAAGATTCACTTTCAGACTGGCAAAGGTCTACTGTAGCTGCCACCATGTTTGGCAAATAGCCCATGTGATCCATAACATGATAAAACAAATAATACAAAATTAAATATCAGAACATAATTAACATACCAACAACAAAATAAAATACTTATTTTTACTATTTTATTTTATTTTTATATTACCACTAACTATATACTGTGTATGTTATACTAATGGCACTAATTATTATCATGATACAATATTAAATATTTTTCAATTTGTTAGCAACTCTAACACGTCACACAAGCATTACAGTGAGCAGAGTAAGCTAGCATACGTACATTTCCAATCCTCCTGGCGATGTAGGTGGCAGGCAGGCCCCCCAGGTAGAGTTTGCCTTCCACGTCCAGCGTGTGGCCTTTGACATGAACCTGTGCAGACTCCTCTCTGTCAATGCTGATCGCCACACTCTTTTTACCAAAATCTGTCTCTACCTGTATACACACACACAAATAAACAAACACAGAGACAGATTATATCAATGTTTCAATTAGGTGTAAAACATAGAGAATAATAAAAATAATAAATAAATAAAAAAACTGAACTAACCCCAATTAAGAACTAATTTCAATAATAAACTAACATACATTATTATTGGAAATGCTAATACTAACAAACTATTGGAAAGACGACTATATATTTGTCCCTGGACTTTTAAAGTCATTAGAGGCCATTACAGGTGTGACTCACTATGTGCCAAAGGCCGTCATTGACAGGCTTAGGGAGGGTGGCAGTGGCGGGACCTCTGCCCAGGTCACAGGTGAAGAACAGGTGGCCACCCAGCACCTGCAGCACAGCGTAGTCCTGCTGGTTGGAATTGGCCATGTAGAATAGCACTCCACTGCCAGCAAAGGTGCGCACAGACAACTTCACAGAGAAACTTCATAAAACAACACAAACAAAAGTTTAGATTAGCAATACAGTACATAAAACGTGTAATCCCTATTTCACGCAATTATGCCAGTGACAAACAGATTTCTGTGTTCTTGTGGAATAGGCTAATCTAAAATTTTAACATTTCATTTAATTTTTAGGTAATTTTAGGTAGAGATTGATAGAATAGTAATAGTAATATATAGGCCTATTCTATCATAATCTCTGCCTAAGTAAAATGAAATGTTCAAATACATATTATTTATTTTAAATGTTTAATGTTTAAACACACACGCACACACACCACCGGAACTACTATCATGTTTCTGTGTTTCTGATATGTAAAGACAGGCCCCAAATCAGTGAATGACTGCATAGACCGATACTGGCTGGCCCAATGGACATTCACAGGAGACACCGCTTCTGCTGTGTGTGCTCATTTTGTGTGTGTGAAACTCCATCAGAACATGAATAACACATGAGTAAACAAAGAGAGAGCGAGAGAAAGAGAGAGAGAGAGAGAGAGAAAGACAAACAGAGAGAAAGAGAGAACGAATGAGAGAGAGAGAGAGGGAGAGAGAGAGAGAGAGAGAGAGAGAGAGAGAGAGATCGCTGGAGAGCTGAGCCAGGAGACTCTGATGTAATGGAGATGCAGAGGGAGAAGAGAAATCAGGCCATTACCTAATAAGCAGCTATTAAATATTCATTTTTTTCCTTGTACTTCTAGTGTCATGAACTGACTTATAAAGCCTGAGCGCTATAAAACAGCTACTGACTGATGAGCAGTGAAACCACTACTAGGATCATCGCTGTGATAATGATGAGGTGTTTTTCGATGCTTGGTCTCTGGAAGCTGTGAGCGGAGAACTGATACTACCCACAGTCTGTAGTACAGCCAGTAGGAGTAGTGGTGTTGGTGCGGTGGTGCTGGAGCGTCTAGGGGTACATGTCATGTACAACGTCATACCCCCCCAGCACACAGATGTCCTGCAGATGTCTCTGGCTGCTCTCCAACTCAAAAAGAAAAGCTCCTATCCTCAACCCATACTAGGCTCTTCTTTTATCGGATGGCTTGACAAATGACTCTTAGCGGCATTCCTGGGGTTTTTAATTTTCTCCAAATATGGCCTCATTGGGCCGGACGGGGCCCCAGGGGTGTGTTGTGTGTGAGCGGGAGGGGTGGAGGAGTGGAGGGGCAGTGAGTCATGGTGGAGCAACAAGGCACAGTTCAGCTCACCTTGATCTCACTGTCCTGTTCTTGAAGGCCAGGACCATGTGGCTGTTCCTGGAGAGCCCAAACTGGTGCGACTCCGAAAGGGTCGCCGTGTCATCCATGGCAGCACACTGGGAGAGAAATAAGAGAGAGAGAGAGAGAGAGAGAGAGAGAGAGAAGAGGGGGGGGGGAGAGGAATATTCATATATAAATGAAAAAGCATGCTATTTCATACGGGAGAAAATGAAAATGCATGAGTCACCTTGTTTCCACTAATTAATCACTCAGGCAGCCAAAGAATGCCACCCAGTCGCTATTGCACAGCCAAAGAATGCTGCTCTAATGTTATTAAGAACTAATGAAGAATGCTTCTCATGAGCCTTCGCTTTGAGAGGTGATTCGCTGGCTTTTTTCCAAAAACTTCATCATAACAAGGTTTGGTATGCCTCAATATAGATGTGGGCAGATACAGGAGTATATGAATCACAATATCCACACACACACACAGACACACACATACACACACACACACACACACACACACACACACATACCTATTGCACTTATGATTAGTGATGTGACTGTATGATGTATAGCTATTTGGTTATGGGGTGTGTTGTCATGACATAACAGATACTCAGATACTAAAATGAGATACTATTACATACTACTGTATGTAATAATATCTACAAGTAGTCAAGTATTAGCCACCATGCCTAGCCTAACCTAGTAGTAGACATTATTGTCCTCTCCCTAGAGAAATTAAGTTCAGTGTTATCTTTTACATATAGATGTCCACAGAGGTTGTGGCTAATGTGCCCTGCTTACAGAGGTAGATCCTGGCGTGATGGCGCCAAGCTCACTGGAGGGTGTCTGGGGTGGTCTTATTGGCTCAGGTGTGGGCTCAGCCTCCGGGTCGTCAGGCAGAACTACCCGCTTGGGGCGCTCCTCCAGCAGACAGCTGTCCATGTCTACTCCCTCGTAACGCACAGCACTGGACAGGTCCAACAGTCTGAGGACAGCAAGAGAGAGAGAGAGAGAGAGAGAGATGTGTAGAGATGAATGTTTATTCCTCAACAGCACGTATCTGATTTTGACAGAGAAATAGTCAAACTAAATCATCTTTGTCTAATCATACTGTAGCTATACTGTGTCTAACCATACATACTCTGTAACCTTTTGGACATTTTTGGATAATTTTTGTAGTATAAGATTCTCTAAAAACATTACATGCTGACATTTGATATTTCTGTTTTTGCATGCTTCTATCACTCACTTGGTGTCCAGGGCGATGTTCCTAATGCAGCCATAAAAGGAGGTGGTGGTGGTGGAGAGCACGCTGCTGCCCTCTCCTGGCGGTAGGCCGCCAATGTAGAAGTGGCCCAGGATCAGAGAGCCTTTATCAGCAGAGGATCCCAGCCTGACTGTGGTCTGATGGTCCTCATCCAACAGAACATGCATTGTTCTGGGGGGACAGAGACAGAATCCTGAGTGTGTGTGTGTGTGTGTGTGTGTGTGTGTATACAACATGCAGGACAATCAAAATGAACTGCAGAGTAATTAAAATAATAATAATCTGGTAAAATAATAAAGAAATGAAACACAATCTCAAAAAATGGTTGTAAGTGGTGGAAGGTGCTAGAAAAAAAAACATATCCTAAATTCTTTGCTGAATGGGGTAAAAACATTATTCTGTCACCATGGCAACCCAGAGTGTGTGTGTGTGAGGGAGTGGTTCTGCTCACCTTTTGTTCCGCTGCAGGATGAGTGAGTGCTCTTTTCCATCAGCGAAGGTTCCTGTCGAGGATCTGATGACAGCTTTGTGAGAACTCCCACCCTCGGCCATGTTTACATGGACTTCCAGCCGACCAGAAACGAGTACTGCGGCCAGGAAAGGCTGCAGGGAGGGGTACAGATGGAAAGAAAGAAAGAGTGAAAGAAAGAAAGAAAGAAAAAAGAGAATGAGAAGAGAAATAAAAAAAATAAAAAAATAAAAGAGAATGAAAGAATAACCTGGTTGTTGATAATAATCAAACTAACAGTGTAAAAGTAAACTGAACTTTAAAAGTAATTGTAAATTCTATTGATTGAATACTGACATTATTTCTGGCATGTATTTCCAGCAATAGGAAGAGTCACCATACTGACAACAGACGTACCTGGCGTGCCTGCCTGCGCTTGCGGTTTGCCATCTTGCCAAACCCGGCGAGGATGAGTCCGGTCTCGTTCCGAGTGGAGAAGGTGACCATGAGCTCCATCTGGGGCTCCAGGGTGATGGAGGGCATCTCCAGGAAACCTCCGCCCAGCACTGACATGCTGCGGATGGGCTAGAGGACACACAGACGCATGCACAGTCCATTACTCAGTCATCAGGTACTGGGGATAGGCCACAGCCACACAGAGGTGCTCGGTGTGTCCATATGTTAATCGTCACATTAGCGCAGTACTGCTGAGGGACTACAAACACATAGATATAAGCATGTCCATACGTTAATCGTCACATACGGTGAGGAACCATGTATCAATCGTCACATGCTTAAGAAGGCCTACCACCAAAGAGACTTGTCAGTTCATGTCAGTTCATAGAACTCATCACACTCTTAGCTAGCAAAGGGATGTGTAAACTAACCAGGTAGCAGAATGAACAATAAGGTGATGATGATAAGACATCCTAAATATGTTAAATATGCCACACATTTCAGCTAGGTTAAGGGTAAGTCCTATGCAAAACTTGAGATTTGAGATAAGTTCAGTGGAATAGTAAAATGTAAAAATGGATTATGCAACATGTCACCTTACAGGTGCCTACATCCAAGAGTATGAAGCCAAAACCAAGACTGTAGGTCTTACCTCTAAAACGCAACCTTTTTTCACCCCGTAGGAATCCCTGAGCAAGTCAAAGTTTGTGCGAGCAATCTCCACGTTTTTGATGCATCCTACATATGATCGAGCCACCACCTGCCTCCTACACATATGAAATTCATTTGGTGTTCAGTTAAAAATGTAACAGTAAACAGAAACAACAGAAAAAAATATCACCTGCCACCTACAGAGGTTAAATTAATTTCTTCAGTTGAAAAAACTTTTTATGAAAACAGAAACCCACAAAGTTTTATTATTGTAGTGCGACATGTAAATTATATTCAGCAACAGTTGCTAAGGAGCTCAATTTGAGATGAAAACTCACAAACGAGAGATCCTGTGTGGTTCTTACCTAATAGGCCGAGACTTTGGAAGACCTCCAATGTAAATGGGGTCGAGGTCAGAGCGGTTGAGGTCGGACGCGGTACCTGGAGCCTCTGCCTCTGTCACCTCACGGTCAGAGGGGTTGTCTGCTGCCATCACCGCCATATAGCCTTTGGAAACAATACACTTCATAATAAGCCTGTGGTTCTTGCCTGGAGCATACTGTATGCTAATAGGTCACAATTAACAAAAATGGTTTACTTTACATCTAGCAAGAACAGAGATATTATTAGTGATCTTCCTTTATACTTATACAGAATATATATTTATAATCATAGCAATCAATATGTTAGTTCAGCCACAAAGGAAATATCTCTACATTCATTACTGATTGTGACCCACCTTTGCGTTTATTTCTCTGCAGGGCAATTTTGTACCAGGTTCCTGTGTTGTAGGCTTTGGTGGTTGTCATAGTGAGAGGGCCGGATCCCAGTTCAAAGGTCAAGCGCACTTTTCCATCTACCAGTTCGATGGACAAAAAGTCTCTCTACGAAAAACATAATTAAAAAATACGGTGATAAATTATGTGTATTTCATTGGATTTACTACATACTGTTGTATTAATGTTGTTATTGATAAGATAAATATGTTGTTCCATAAGAAAACATGGTGTACTAATATTGATATAATTTTAGGACATATGTTACCGTTCCATTTGAGGCTAAGTAGAGGAGGAGGCCATTAGGGGAGAGAGTCTTAAAGAACATCACGATGCTGGTGGCTGTCGAGCGGAGAGACTTCTGCACTACTGAGTATCCACTGCCATCGAAATGGAACGAGGTCTCCTCTGCCTGTGGACTGCAGGGGAAAAGATATTGGTTATTTTGTTATTTACTCAAATAAGTTATATGAGGTACAACAAACTAGGGCACACCAGAGTACAAACAAATTCATAAACATTACATTAGTAAAATTAATTATTTGACAGTACCTCTTGAAGCAGCCACGGCACTGTCCTTGTCTTTCTGCATAGTTCCACAGGCCAATGTTCTTCTCGTTCAGAGAGGCTTCTCCCATACAGCCTTTGAACTGTGTTAACGTAACTGCTGAGGATTTCTGCAGAGGAATGAACAGAAAAAAAAGTTGAGTACTGCTCCAATAGAATGAGAAGAAGTAGCAGCACCCTGATTTTATTCATCAGGCAGCTAAACATTCTGTAGCATCAAAAGCACCATCTGCATTTTCTGATCACAGATGGTACATTCCCTGTCATTTCCCTCACCTTAACTTGTCCGCCAAGGCCACCGACAAACACCCAGGTGTCTTTGGTGATGTCCATGACAGTGGAGGACCCCGGGGCTGTTCCCTTCACTGGGGGGAGAGGCTGAGAGTCCAGCTGCTGAAGAGTCAGGGTGCCATGTCTGCCAAACCTGTGAAGGCACAGATCAGCGTTGATTAGGGTTAATAAACATTCATTGCTTACATTCATACATTTAGCAGATGCTTTTACACAAAGCCACTTGCATTTATCCAAAGGGACCTATGGCCAGAGCCATACACCAGCAAGTACACCACTGTAAGTGACTCGTTCAAGGTCACAACGGTGGATTCAAACCCATAATTTCCGGGCTACTAGTATGCTAAGCTACCACTTAAAGGCCCACTATGCAACAATTTGCCTCCAATAGAAAGCAGTGCAATACAATGCAATACAGCGGTCTTTAGAGGGAGCTCGTGAGAGAAAAAAACAGAACGTTGCTTAGCCCTTCTTTAAGTAATTACACATAGATTTCATTTCTTCAGTTTAATTATATGATTAGTTGTATAAGACTATTTATTAGGAATAATGCATGACAACACAATTGTTACTGTAATATAACCATGGCACGGTATTTACACCAGATCTTTACACCTATTGTTAGGTAAGACTATCAGTATCAGCTGATAGAGTAAGAGTATCAGCTTTCATGGTAATGGTCAGTGGTCAGTGGTTGTGTTCACAATTTCAAATGATTACCTAGTTGCATTAATCCGTTGCCATTTGTTGTTGTTAATCTGGATGTCGGGATAGTCTATCTTGGCATGACCTGATCCAGCATCCCACATGAAGGACACCTTGCCTTGACGCATCTCCAGGGCCATGAAGTCCACCTGAGGAAGACACACCACACTCAATAAACAGATGACCAGGTGCAAAGCAACCACAGTAGCCACGGTAGACAAACTTGACTCTTCAAAGACCCTGTAATCTGAATTAATCCTCAGAAAAACCTCTCTGCTGCACGAATAAGATCCTAAAAAGATTTATTCTATTACTATTGCACAAAATTCTTGTATTGTTTATTACTGTATAATGTTGATAGATGCCTTATGTGTATTGTATGTTGTCTATTGTCTTGATGCCCATTATGTGTCAATAGTACTGAAAGTTTACTGATGAATGTCCTTATTGCTTCTTTAGAGAGCTAAACACCTACTGAAAGCAAATCGCCAATAAAACCTGATCCTGATTCTGACTAATTTCACCTGCAACATTTTTAGCCTTTGCCCATGTGTACGACTGTGCTCTGTGTGAAGTTTATGTTGTGCGCCAAGTGCTAAATGTCAGCCTGACCTACATGAACAAAATGTACAATAAAACAAGGCTCTTCTGGTCTTATACGGCCAATGTAAAGACAGGGTTGCCTGTGCCTGTGTACAGTAAATATGCTAAATATATGCTATATATTTACATGCATATATGCACAAAGGAAACCATGTATGCCATCTCTACTGTATAACTCGGAAACAAACAATAGGCGTTATGAGCTGTAGCAAGGGCAAGATAATGTTTTGAACAACAATTTTAAAAATGTGCTTTTATTCAGTAAGAGAGCTATATACTATATGCTAAAAATGCTAAATATAGCATATATGTAATATATGTAAGGATGGCACTAATTTAGCCAACTGAATCTGAACTGGAGCCTTACAGTGGAAGCGCAGCAATGCTGAAGAGCGGGTCACCTGGAGTCTGCTAAACGCTAGATGTCAAACCTGACCTGCACGTGCTGAAGAATGAAACAGCAGGAGAGATGGCTGCCAAGCAGTTTTCGAGGCTTACCGCCGAGTTGCTTCCCATGTAGAAGAGCAGGTTGTCTGGCTCCGTGGTCTTCAATGTCACAGTGATGGTGTTGATGTTGCTGGAGGAGACCTCGGGCTTGTAGGCCCTGACACAGTCGTGCTCTGCCAAAACTGCCACTTTGATCTGGTGGGGAGAAGAATGGATGGCGGAGGGGAATGGAATGTTAGTGTCACTGGATTTGACAGTTTCTTCCAACAGTTGAGGAAAGCATTAATGACATCATTTAGTTGTGTGAAGATTTCTATGTATGTCTTCTATATAATATGATATATAACTATCAAGTGGTGTTTGTGTGCATAAAGTACATATTGTATATTAAGGTGTTACTTTCTGGGCTATTGTTAGTCATCTAGAGAGATACTGTATCTGGCCATAGACTCAAATATGTGTTTGTCTATGTATATTTGTGTATGTCTGTGCAATATTTTTTATGTGTATGTATGTATGTGTGTGTGTTTGTGTATGTCTGTGTGTGTGTTTATGTGTGTCTGTGTGTGTGTGTGTGTGTTTGTGTATGTGTTTGTGTGGGTGCATGTATGTGTATGTGTGCGTGTGTGTGTGTCTGTGTATTTATGTATGTGTGTATGAGTGTGCATGCATGTGGGTGTGTGTCTGTCTGTGTTTATGTGTGTGTGTGTGTTTATGTGTGTGTGTGTGTGTGTGTGTGTGTGTGTGTGTGTGTGTGTGTGT